>JAGFNQ010000141.1:0-98239 GCA_024364735.1 Boesenbergia rotunda | reverse complement strand
GTATCTCCCATATTTCAATTCATAAGGTACTCTTGATTAAGGATATGAAGTTTAATCTATTAAGTGTAAGTCAATTATGTGATGCCGGGTTTAGAGTAGAATTTCATGCTAAGAAATGTGTAATTAGACATAATGAATCAAACACTATCATATTAGAAGGGTTTAGAGAGGCAAACTTATATTATCTTGATCTATCTTATGCTACTAACAATGTTGTTAAGTGTCTCATGTCCAAAGAAGAAGAAGGGTGGTTATGGCACCGGAGACTTGGACACGTCAACATGTGGAACATTACAAGAGTGGCCAAGGAAGAATTGGTGAAGGGGCTCCCAATGATCAAGTACGAAAAGAACAAATTATGTGATGCATGTCAAGAGGGTAAGCAATCCAAAGCATCACACAAAGGTAAAACTTTAAGTACCACTTCCTTGCCCTTAGAACTTTTACATATAGACTTGTTTGATTGTCATAGTACTCCATCACTTGTAGGGAGTAAGTATTGCTTAGTGATAGTAGATGATTTTTCTAGGTTCACTTGGGTTCATTTCATGAAACATAAGGATGATACCCTAAATATATTTATAGGTTTTAGCAAAAGGGTAGAAAATGAAAAGAATACCAAAATAAACCGAATTAGAAGTGACCATGGTGGGGAGTTCCAAAACGCTAACTTCACACAATTTTGTGTTGAAAATGGATACAAGCATGAGTTTTCATGCCCGAGGACTCCTCAACAAAATGGGGTAGTTGAGAGGAAAAACCGAGCCCTACAAGAAGCCGCTAGGACTATGCTTAATGCATACTCTCTTCCTAGCTACTTTTGGGCCGAAGCGGTTAACACCGCTTGCTATATTCAAAACCGAGTATTGGTACATAGGTTTTTAGGAAAAACACCCTTTGAACTTTGGAATGGAAGGGTACCCCAAGTCCACTATTTTAGGGTCTTTGGATGTAAAGCTTACATCTTAAACACCAAAGACGACCTAAGAAAATTTGAATCAAAGGCCGATGAAGGAATCTTAGTAGGGTATTCATTGACTAGTAGGGGTTATAGAGTGTACAACAAGAGGACAAAAGTAATTGAGGAGTCCTCAAATGTCACATTTGATGAAACCACTAGTACCTACCCTAGGAAGGCCTCAATTGATAAAGATATAGAAGAGGTCCAACCCCTTGCCCAAAGACTTCAAGACCTACAATTGGAGGGCAATGATCGAGGGGGAGTAAGAAGTACCCTAGAGGATGAGGAAGAAGGAGTAAATGAACCTACAACCTCTAGACCCTTGAGACATCATCATGATCATCCCATTGACCAAATTGTAGTGATGCACTCAAGGAGTAAGGACTAGGTCATACTTTAGGGATCAGACTAGCCAAATAGCTCTAATCTCCCAATTAGAACCAAAGACCATTGATGAAGCATTGGGAGATGTTGATTGGGTGTTGGCCATGCAAGAAGAGCTAAACCAATTTGAGAGGAGTGAAGTTTGGGAGTTAGTTCCTAGACCCACCGATTGTACCATTGTAACCACAAGATGGGTCTTTAGAAACAAATTAGATGACCAAGGTAAAATCACTAGGAACAAGGCTAGATTGGTAGCTAGGGGGTTTAACCAAGTTGAGGGATTAGATTATGATGAGACCTATGCCCCCGTAGCTAGGTTAGAATCAATTAGAATTCTACTAGCCTATGCCGCTCACATGGGTTTCACACTTCACCAAATCGATGTGAAGTCGGCATTTCTAAATGGAATCATTAAGGAAGAAGTCTATGTAGAACAACCCCCCGGATTTGAGGATCCCAACTATCCGAGACACGTATTCAAATTAAGAAAAGCCTTGTATGGATTGAAACAAGCTCCCCGGGCTTGGTATGAAAGGCTCTCTTCATTTTTGGTGTCTAAGGGGTTTAGGAGAGGAATAATAGACCCTACATTGTTCCTAAAATCTAAGGATAAGGACATATTTGTTGCCCAAGTCTATGTAGACGATATCATTTTTGGGTCAACAAATAATGACTTCCTACAAGAATTCATCAAATGTATGGAAGATGAATTTGAGATGAGTCTTGTAGGAGAGTTAACCTTTTTCTTAGGCCTTCAAGTTAAGCAAACTAATGAAGGTACACATGTATTTCAAACCAAATATGCTAAGGAGATGCTAAAGAAATTTGGTTTAGAACATGCTAAGGAAGCATCTACACCCATAGGAACTAATATGAAAATGGATAGTGATCTTGAAAGCAAAATGGTAGACTCTAAACAATATAGGAGCATGATTGGTAGCCTCCTATATCTAACCGCTAGTAGACCCGACATACTGTTTGCGGTAGGTATATGTGCTAGGTACCAATCTTGTGCAAAAGAGTCCCATTTAATTGTGGTCAAAAGGATTCTAAGGTATGTGAAAGGAACCCTAAATGTTGGACTTTGGTATCCTAGAACCCCAAATGTTGACCTAATTGGATACACCGACTCGGACTATGCGGGTTGCAAGTTAGATAGGAAGAGTACAAGTGGAGGGTGTCAATTTCTTGGGTCTTCATTAGTTAGTTGGAGTAATAGGAAACAACCATGCGTTGCCCTATCCACAACGGAAGCAGAATATGTGGCAATGGGTGGATGTGTTTCCCAACTCCTTTGGATCATGCACACCTTAGAGGACTATGAGCTACATTACACCAAGGTTAAAGTCTTATGTGATAATGTAAGCACGATCAACCTAACAAAAAATCCGGTTCACCATTCTAGAACAAAGCACATTGAAGTGAAACATCACTTCATTAGAGACCATGTGGCAGGGGAGACATAGAATTACACTATGTTGAATCAAAGTCGAACCTAGCCGACATCTTTACCAAGACTCTTCCCGAATCAGAATTTACATCCTTAAGAAGATGCTTTGGAATGTGCTTTGTAGAAGTATAGAATGATCTTGGACACATTAGCTTTGAAAAAGGGTGCTTGATCCATTAGGGTGATACATTTGGCTCACTTGTGTTTGTGGCACATTGTTGGACCATTAAGAGTATCAAAATATCAAAACTAGATCAACTATGTGGGAGGCAAGTGTTTAATCAATGGACACTTTGCCAAAGATCATAGTTGGACATTTTAAACCTTTGAAAACCATTTTATGTTTTACATATTGTGTCATGCTTTTAAAAGTCACATATTTGCAAAATTGGTTTCAAAGGTTGATACAAAATGTAGTGTTTTTCAAAACTTTTGGGTTTTTATCAAAAGACGTGCATGTTTGAAATTTTATATGGTTTATTATTTTTCCCTGATAGAGTATAACATTTCAAACATGTACGCAAAATCTTACAATTTTTTGAATTTTCTGGAATTTTCTGGGAGTTTCTGAAATTCGGCAGAAAACCTGTAAATTCAGACTGATAGCGTATCAGTCGACTGCCCTATGGGCAGTCGACTGGTACATCAATTTCAGCAGCTGTGAGAAAATTCAGATATCAATAAATCTCACATTTGATACCACAAGTTTTGGTTGCTTGAGGCAATCATTTTGATGGTGTCAAAGGGGGAGAATGGGTGGTTTAAGTTAGAACTTTGACTTAAAATGGATGATTTTAGGTATTTTGTTTAACTTAGACATTGAAAGGTTAAAATTTGGAGAGAAGACATGGATAAAGGGGGAGGTGCCTCTTAGGTTCGGATATGTCTTACATTCCTATTGACGTTGTTAAGTGGAAACTTAACTTGGAATATGATTAGAATTGAAACTGTGGAGAGGACATAGGTTAAGGGGGAGGTTACCTCTTAGGTCCATTATGTCTCATAATGTTTCAATTGCTATCTTTTGCTATTGCTATTGCTGTTATTTATCTCTAACTTAAACATATTGCCACACATCAAAAAGGGAGAGATTGTTGAGGCAATCGACCCTTTAAATGATTGGAAGATCATGGTTTTGATGTGTGGGCGAATAAGTTTAAAGTTAGAGTGTTATGTTGTATTTGATTTGTGTGATTGAGTTTGCAGGACTTGGAGAATCACACTTGGTGGACTTATCCGAGGGACGAGAGCCGAGGGAGGAGAGCTCCAAGGGCAAGCTGGGAAGTGGACCTCAAAGGGCACACGTAAAGGGTGGTATGGAGGCAAGCCAAGGGAAGGCTTGCGTGCGCATCCGAGGGACGATAGCCAAAGGAAGAGGACTTCAAAGGGCGAGCCAAGGGAGCAGACCTGAAGGCACACGCGAAGGAGAAGGTTCGGAGTGGCTGGAACTGAGCTGGGAGGCAGGGCAGTCGACTGGCCCAGAGGCAGTCGACTGCCAAAACTCACAGAAAGTTCGCAGCTTCGGACCAGTCGACTGGCCAAGGGGCAGTCGACTGGTATACCTCAAAACTAGCCGTTGGCTAGCTGTTTGCTAGCCGTTGGCTAGCCGTTGGAAGGCATTTAATGTCGGGGCAGTCGACTGCCATCTGGGCAGTCGACTGGTGCGAGTCTGGACAGACTGCGAATCTATCCTTTTCACCTATAAAAGGAGGCCTCGTTACACGTGTCTGTACCGTTCCGTACAGTAACGAAGTGCTGTCAAATTGTAAAGTGATTACTTGCTTCCTCCATCTCATTTCTACATCTGTAAAGAGGAAGCTCTTGCTGTGAAGGTTTCTCCACCTAAAGGAGACTTTTCGATAGTGAAAAGTGGTGCTCGCGGCGTGGATCCTTGGACTAGTCACCCATCTGGGTGGATACCAAGTAACTGAAAGTGTTAGCATTGTTTCTGTGTTTTTTCTTTTATATATTATTTCCACTGCGCTAACAAGACTGCAGAGTTCAAGATCCGAAAAAGTGCATTCACCCCCCCCCCCCCTCTGCACACCACAACGATCTAACACGATCTTCCTCTCCAGCCATCATCACCTTGGGATTGGGCACAAGTTATCTTCCTCCTTCTCGCCGGAATTGTGATTCCGGCCAACCTTGGTAGTGAGTTTTTCCGATGTGATTACTTCTCTCTTGGTTTTTCTTGTCACGTTCTCGGAGAATCTAGTAGTTCTTGAGAACACAAAACTCGTGGCTTTGCGAAGTCATCCCGAAGATACTCGGCGTGGACGCGAATAGAGGCGGAGCTTCCGAGGGACGCTTACGGTTGGATCTCGTCCCTTCCTTCGAGTTACGCGAGGTAATAAGTAAATTAGTTTACGTTTCTGCAAAATTTTAAATATATGATCATGTCTACACAAGATAAAGTTGCATGCTTAGATGTGTGGTTAAATAATTTAAGAAATTATTTATGCTAAACCTTCCGCTGCACGTTATTAATTTTAAAATTACGAACCCGCATCCATGTCAACATGCACCCAGTCCCAACAGATCCGGCATGTTGATAAGGTTGAGTGGTTCTAGTCAAGGATCCAGAGGTTAATCAATTTAAATTGTCAGTCATTTAAATTAATTAATGGGCATTCGATTTCTTAAACACGGGGTGATGGACAACTCGTAATATGTGGAGCCCATATGAAAATATGGGGGTTGGTGACGAAGTTCAATTAAGATCATTTAGTGGAATGGATCTTAATTAATGGATCGGGATTAGATCCATTAGTGGTCCAATATCCAACTCCTCCTCTTGGTCCCTATCTTAGCCCTAATAATACCCTAGGAGATCATGATACCAAGGCTTGATCAATCCAATTGGAAAACACTTGGTCTCTCTCATTCCTCTCCCTCTCATTCTCTCTCCTAGGGCGTCGGCGCACACCAAGAAGAGAAGCTTCCTTCTCTTCTTTTTCTCTCCTTCTTCTCTCACGGTGTGGGCTGCTAGGAATGGGTAGTTGATCACCCTTCCAGCTGGTGGCTGGAGCTTGCGGGAAAGAGGAAGGAGAAGAGCCGGCGGTGTGGAGGAGTGGCGCAAGGGCGCCTGCGGTGAGGGAGAATAGTAGAGAGAAGGCAGCGGGTTTGGGGAAGATGAAGAGCCTTCTTCTTCCTTCCTCTCAGTCATCTTCATCTTCCTTAGCCTCTGTTGAACGGAGAGTTGGTGGCCGGCGACCTCAGCCACCCTTGGTTGGTCGGCGCCGCATGCTTGGAAGGAGGAGAGCCCGGCGGTGGAAGCCCTTTGCTTAGGGTTTCTGCTAGGGCAAAGAGGAGAGGTTTTTGGAGGCCTTGGTGATCTCGGTTTGTGGTAGATCATCGCCCACACGACGTTCGTGAAGGGGGGCATAAGGTAGAAGGCCGCGAGGTGATCGGGAAGGTATATCTCTTCCCCAAGCTCCTTGATTATCCTTATGTCTATTGTGTACCATGTTTGCTAACCTCGTCATTTTATGTTTGCTATTTAATTATTTTGATTGCAAATCATAGTCAATAATTATTTAACTGGACCCCGACCATAAATACAAAAGTCGGCGATTAACTCATCGCCTTTTTCATAGTCGAATGGTCGAGCAACTTACAAGGTCAATTTTTGTAATTGGCCGATTTGTAATTTGGATCGGTCGATACGGCACAAGATGGTCATTGGGAGATGGGTCTCCATTCGGATTAATTTTTTAATTTGTAGACATGGAGAGGTCTCTCGAAACGACCGAGTATTCGCTTAGGAAACTCGCCAAGCCATACCCAACAGGATTTTTCCTCATTGCCATAATTATATGCTACTCTAGCATACTTCTTTTCATTGGCATTGGAGACCTTAGATCGGTATCCCAACCCCGATCTATCCTTGTTGGGTTTTAGATCACCCAACACCATACTCAAACCCTTAGATCCATCCAATAGTGAATCTATCTAGGGTTTTCTTTAACCTATCAAGCTTCTTCCTCAATGCTTGATTTTCTCTTTCTAGGTTTTTAAACCTAGAATCAACATGTCCGCCTTGGACATTCCTAGACCTACCCACCTTTCTAGGCATATGTCTCCCCTTCTTGAGATTTTTTCCTTGATCCTTAGGTCCAAAGGTCTTAGATTTATCATGATGCATGACTTTCCTAAAGTTTTGATTTACAATATTAACCCTACTCCTATCATGATATTTAAATCGAAAATTATGCATGGGTACATAATTAACGTTATTTCTAGTATGCATGGACGAATTTAAATTAACTTTAAAGTTAGGGATTACCTCACTTACCCTTATAGCTCCCCCTTGATGTGAGCTTTTCTTCTTTTCTTCTTTTTCCCATCTTCTCAAATGTCCCAATTTCTTGAGCTCTCCTTTTCTTGCACATTTGGTGTGATAATGGCCTAGCTCTCCACAAGTATAACACCTAATGTGCTTTTTCTCCTTCTTTTCCCTACAACCCATATTCGATTGAAAATTAATGGACCTGGGTTTTGGGTTTACCTCCTTTTTACCTAGTGGACACTTATCCTTGTAGTTCCCCTTCTTGTTGCATCCAAAGTATGTGATGTGATTCTTTGTCTTTGCTTTGGTGGAGGTTGGAGCTTCTTCTTGCTCCGGTGTTGAAGTGGGTCTCTCCTCCCCCTCAATCCTTGAGGTGGAGACCTCTTCTTCTTCCCTTAATGACGTGAATGATCTTTCACTTGATTGTTCCACTTCACTCGATGAGGTTGATAACCCTTTTTCTTTTTCCCCCTCTTGGACATTGAATTTATTTCTTTGGGCTCTTCTACTGTTTGAGCTTGTGTAGGGTTCTCATGAAATTCTTCCAACTTGTTCCACAACTCATATGCGTTTTTATATTCACCTACACCACTCAAAACATAATTAGGTAAAATATTAATTAATATACCAATTACCTTTTCATTTGCCTTAGATTGAGTTTGTTGCTCCTTAGTTCAATATCTAGGTCGAAGTCTTTTTCCATTCTTATCTTTTGGAATTTCAAAGGGTTCTTCTAACACCACAATGCACTCCCAATCCATTCCAAACCAAGACTTCATTCTTGTCCTCCAATAGTTAAAATCATCATGATCATAAGGCGGTGGAATGTTGATGTCATCACCCAACTTATCTTCCATCATCATTTCCTCTAGATTGTGCTCTCTCGGCAGTCAGTCCGTAGATGAGCGACCTTAGCTCTGATTCCACTTGTTAGATCATGACCATCAAGCTAGAGGGGGGGGGGTGAATAGCTTTTCTCGATTCTCTACCTATAACGTTAGCAAGCGCAAGAGGAATAACAAATAAACAAACTAAAAACAATGATAACGCCAACCTTTACATGGTTCGGAGATGACGCTCCTACTCCACGGCTATCCATAAGGTGGACGATCCCTTGATCCTTCAGTGGATCACTCCCGGATGCCCTCCGGCTAGCTCGTGTAGCACCTTGTGGGTGGAGAAACCTCGCCACAATCCCGGACACACTACTGAGCAACAAAGACTACTAATGAACTTTAACCAAGCTCATTTCGTCAAGAGCTCTCAGCCAAAACCGAGCCCCTTTAAATAGGTCTCTTGGCCGAACACCTCACCACCAGTCGACTGGTCCATTACCAGTCGACTGATACCACCCAAAGTAGACCGTTACAAGCCCAACGTTTGAATTTCTGCCACACCAGTCGATTGCTCCAGGGGCGGTCAACTGGCCACCAGTCGACTGGTCCATTACCAGTCGACTGATGTCTCGATGAGTTTTAGTTTCCATGTTGGCAGTCGACTGATCCATTCCTAGTTGACTGCCCAGTTTACAATCTCACTCTCCCTCACTCCAAAGACCCTCCTTCACGTATGCCTTCAAGTACACTCCCTTGGATTGCCCCTTGAAGTCCTCTTCCACTATCTATCATCCCTTGGATGCGCACGCAAGCCCTCGGTTTACCTCCATGCCACCCTTCACATGTGTCGTTTGAAGTCCACTTCCTCTGGCTTGCCCTTGGAGTCCTCTTCCCTCGGCTCTCATCCCTTGGATGCGTCCTGTTGAGGCAATCTGTGGTCTGGAGTGACCAAGTGTTTTGATGTTTGGGCAAAGGGTTTAAGTTAGGTTTACCCTTGTATTTAATATGTGTATGTTGAGTGTGCAGGCTACGCAGGTTTACACATATGGACTTAGTTGGACGACCTCGGTACGGTGAAGGGTGGCATGGAGATAAGTTGGAGGCTTGTGTTGTTGGGACCGGGTGCATATTGACATGTATGCGGGTTCGTAATTTTAAAATTAATTATGTGCAACGGAAGGTTTAGCATAAATAATTTCTCAAATTATTTAACCACACATCTAAGCATGCAATTTTATTTGTGTAGACATGATCATATATTTAAAATTTTGAAGAAACATAAACTAATTTACGTATTACCTCGCGTAACTCGAAGGAAGGGACAAGATCCAACCGTAAGCGTCCCTTGGAAGCTTCGCCTCTATTCGTGTCCACGCCGAGTATCTTCGGGATGACTTCGCAAAGCCACGAGTTTTGTATTCTCGAGATCTACTAGATTCTCCGAGAATGCGACAAGAAAAACCAAGAGAGAAGTTGGAAGACTAACCACAAAAGGATGGCCGGAATCAAAATTTCGGCGAAGCAAAAGAAGAGGCTTGCGGCAAAAAGATCCTTGCGACAAACTCTAATTCCGGCAGCACCTTCTTCCGGCTAAGAGATGGCCGGAGCTTCCTTCTCCGACAGTAGGTGGTGGTTGGTAGGGAAAGGGCAGGGGCGGCCAGCTGGTGCTCCTTCTTGGGGCTGGTTGGCGCACGGCAAGAAGGGGAGAAGAGAAGGAGAGAAAGAGAGGGAGAGAGCCTATGCCTTCATCTCTTCGATTATTTTTCAAGCGTTGCCTTGGGTCCTTTATATAGTAGCCTCTCAACCATCAAGCCTCTCAAATATGGAATAAATTATTCCATCATGCCAAGTTTGATTTTATATCATGGTTAAAATCATATTTTAATTTATGATAAAAATCAATCAAGTCTCTTCTCTCCTATGGAATAAATTTCCTTATCATGGTAAATCAATCCATGATTGATTTTATAAAATAAACCAATCCATGGTTCATTTTAATTTCCATGAAGAAATAAACCAAACCTTGGTTTATTATAAAACAAACCACACTTGGTTTATTTTATAAATTCATCCAAAAACTTGGTTCTCTCCCTTTGTTGTGGTTGGCCAAGCAATGAGGATGGAGGCCCTCTTTGGCCAGCCCATCCAAGCCACGCCCCAATGAATTAAACTTATTTAATTCATCTATTAAGTCTTCGAAAGACTTAGCCATTTTACGCTTCCGATGCGTCTCTGAAAAATTCAGATTTGACTTAACATTTGGCTCAACCAAACCTAATCTCTCTTGATTGGAAAATCCAATTTTCCACTCGTTTTAAATCCCTTGGATTACTCGTAGTTTGTGTGACTAAATAGGCTTTCGATTTATATTGGTCGTCTATAATTAATCAATTATAGAATGATCATGAGTGGCACCTAGAAGTACATCATGATCCCCAATTAATCGAAAGATCAACGGTTGACCTCAGAAACAATTCTGAAACCCTTCAGCAACTATAATGAATCGTGCCCCATTCCCTTCACATCTTATACCCACTTGGTTCAGGACATGGTCTATGTATGTCAGTCCCCACTAGGCTAACTATGTTACACCTAGCCCAATTAACGTTTTCTCGTCCTACGGATTCTAATTACTCTCATGTATTTAAGAGATTCATACTCTGAACATGTCATGCTCTGGACAGAGGCTTCGAGTAACAATTCGACGATAGGCCTCGGGTATACATTGTTGGATCGAGAAATGCGAGAGAGGGGGGGGTGAATGTCGCAATTCGTTCGGATTTAAAAAGAGCGGGTGCGCAGCGGAAATAAAAGAGAACACAACAACGCAAACACAGCCGGTTTACTTGGTTCGGAGCCTGGGTCGACTCCTACTCCAAGGCCCACGGTCGTTGACCGTTTTCTGCGGGCAATTCTATAAGTTCGCAAAAGTTTACACACAAATAATAATAAAAATATTCTCGTAAACTTAAATACAACTCTTGTTACCGACGTCCGGTGAAGATTGAAGTTCTGGAGCAGCGGGACGTCGTCGGCTTGAGTTGGCAGCTTTCTGGAGCGTGTCGTGGAAGCAGAAGAGCGTAGAATTGTCGAAGGAATTGGTTGTTCAAGAATAGGGTCGAGGCCCTCTTTATATAGGGCAGGGGGCGCCCGACATGCTCGGGGCGCCCCCCACGTGGCTCTTGATCCGGCGAGCCCTCTGGTCAAGGCTGATCTCTTCATCTTCGGGATCAGCTTTGACCGGGGCGCTCGACGCGCGCGGGGCGCCCGGTTGACCGGTCAAAGCGTCATCTTCAGGGCTTCGCGAGAGTGAGCTGCAGCAGCCTTCAGTGGCGTGGCATAGTAGGCGCCCGAGACACGCGGGGCGCCCGACATGCGGGGCGCCCGACATGCGGGGCGCCCCCAATTGCGCTGCTGTCGGGGCGTTTACCTCTCTGCTGACTTTGGGTTGACTCTGGGGCGCCCGACACATCCGGGGCGCCCTGCTCTGCTACGGCCTCACTCCTTTGAGGCTCTCTGAGCTGCAGAAACACAGTCCTTCGGTCCTGCATCCAGGGTTAGTCCAAAACAGCAAATAATAAGTTAGTTAAAACAGCCTTAGCTGTCTTGGTTCTGACTTTGGATCTCCAAAATGGAGCCCTAGGTCGAACCGACGCCTAATGTTCCCTCGAGGGGAACGCGTCCTCACCTACTCCTCTCGGGAGAGTTTTACCTGGTGCCAACCGGATCCTCCAGTTGGACTTTTGCCCAGCAGTCCTTCGCCAGGTCTTGAGTTACCAAGCTTCCCTTCGCTTGGTGCCTAGCAGCCCTTCGCTAGGTTTTTTCTTCTGGCAGCCCTTCGCCAGTGCCTAGCATTCCTTCGCTAGGGCTTGTCCTGTCTGGCAGTCCTTCGCCAGGTCCTAGCAGTCCTTTGCTAGGGCTTGTCCTGTCTGGCAGTCCTTCGCCAGTGCCTAGCATTCCTTCACTAGGGCTTTTCCTGTACACTCAAGAAACTCGTTAGACAACCATTAACCCTTAACTTTTGAACCTTTTTGCCAATATCAAAACACAGGTTTGACTTGGGTGCATACTGCACCAACAATCTCCCCCTTTTTGATATATGGCAACCTAGTTCAAAAAGTTAAGGAAAAAAAGTGCTGAATTTAAAATCCTAAGTTAGATTCCCTCCCCTAGAAGAAATCTCCCCCTAGGTTTTTCAAAAACAGGTGGTGTGAATGAAGTACTTAGAAGATTTCATGTTTTGATAATAAGTTAGGAAATCTCTACAGTTTTTGCTAAGTTTTTCGAAAAAAACATTCTTAGTTTGGGAACCTTTAGAAAATTTTCATTTTTGAAAAAATTTCAGACTTTAGAAAATTTTCAGTTTTTGGGAAAAATTTCAAACTTAGAAACATTAAGTAAAAATCATTTTAAGCAAAAAATAGTTCAGAGCTTAGAAATAAAATTATACCAATTTTTCAGTTCAACTTTTTGAAAAGACTATGGAAAAGAAAAAATTGTGTTTCCTGTTTCCTTTCCAACTCTCCCCCTTTGACATATATCAAAAAGAATGCAGAAAAAAGAAGAAACAAAATTTGCAATACTTAAATAGAGCATTTGCTGTACTGAATCAAAATAAGACCTAAGTCTGGTTAATCCTTTAGGGACCTGTCTAACCCACTTAGCTACTTACTAACTGTTATAAACAGTAGTTTTGGCTAGGGTTAGTCAAGTTAAGTGAGCTGTTCAAGTTAGATTGTCTAAACTTGACACTTAACTTGATTGCTGTTCAGTTTGTATTTAGTGCCCCAACTGCTGCAGATGCACTGACTTAAAGCATCTTGAGTTAAGGCAAAGACCTAAGCATCTCAACCCTTTCTAGGTTATCATTCAAAAAGTGCCCTAAGGTGCTTGTGAGATGCTGGCTTCTAGATCTATAGGTGCATGCAGTTCTAGGGTTAGAGCCTAGGCTAAGTCCATTTTCGAAAAAGCCCTAGTTTTGAAAGGGGTAGTTTTTGAAATAAAACTAAGTAAAAAAACTTTTTAAAGTTAAAGTAATATTTTTAACAAAAAACATTTTAAAAGACATTTTAAGTTCAATTTAAAATTGAAAATCCAAAAACCAAATGATTCTATTCTACTAAGCATAACCCTAACTTAATTTAGTCAAAAAAATAAACAAGCCAAGCTAAGATTAGCATAGTTCAAGTAGAAGTCTAGTACAAGTCAACAGAAGTCAACCCTACTCAGTAGGGGTAGTCAAATGGGTACATGTCCAAGTCATCTAAGAGGAGGGACCAGGAGGATCAAATGGGCCCGGCTGCCATGCATCAAATCGTGCCATGATCTCATGGTACTGTGCATTCCAGGCTTCTCTATCGGCTGTGAGGGTACTCATAATGTTGTTGTAGTAGCCTAAGTTTGTCTCTTGGTCTTCAATATGGTACGCTTCCACTTCTTCTCTGAAGCTCTGGACGTGCGTCTCGAGTCGTGTAACTCTCTCGTACAAGGTCGGTGGAGCGGGCTGATCTACCTCTGCTGCTAAGTCGGCAACGTCGACCTCGACCTCCTCGTCGGCAATGTCCTGTGCGGCTGGTTGGCGTCGCCAAGTCAGAACCCCGGTGCCCGAGACGTCTATACCGGCTAAAGAAAAGTTTCTAAATCCTATCTCGTCGAATTCGGTCATCGTGGTAATCTCGCCGTCAGCGATATTTCGGCCGTGGTGGTGGAGGATAGAGGTGATGACGTGGCAGTAGGGAGTGCGGATCCGCCCCTTAGTGGATACACTAGAGGCATGTAGGATACAGTGGAAGAGGTGAAGGCCTATATCTATGTCCAGATGGTGGATAAGGGCATAGAGAAGAAAAGTGTGAAAGGGTTTCATGGTGGCTGTGTCCCTAGTGGACAAAGGAAGGATGCAACGGACAATTACTCTGTAGAGAGCGTAGTCCTGAATCGGGAGTCGGGTGGAGTGGAACTGCCCTCCTGCAGGGTCCATGGCTTCCCCAAAGAAATAGTTGTATAAGGTGTTCAGGTCAATATGAGAGTAGGGGGCGTCGAAGGGCGGGTTCCTTGGAGGGTAGCAACAGAAGATGGACTGAGATGGTCGGAGTCCCAAAAATCGGTTCAGTAGGGTAGGAGTGATGCTCAAGGGCATTCCTTGAACGGTAGTGACGAAGCTCAAGTGGTCTTGCCTAACTATGTTGTTATAGAATTCTGCACATAGGGTGTTGTTGATCGAATGTGTGCAGAATACGAGGTTATCTAGTTGATAGAAGTTAATTGCGGACATTGCGACTGGACAGGATTGGGAGAAGAAATGACGGTTAAGGTAGCTTGTTTTAATCGGAATGTAGGTGGTTTGTGCGAACTTGTTACAAAGTGCTAGGTTAGGAAATCTAGGGTCGGGACTGGGCTCATTACCGGGGTTCGACTGAACTGCTCGGCGTTTTCTAAGTGTAGAAAAAATAAGTGATTAAGGATAAAGAAGGAGTGTGCAAAAAAAAAAATTTGTAATTTAAGAAAAATTAATTGCACAACTAAATTTCATACCTTGGAGGCATGGTTGAGGCAAGGGAAGGCTTAGGTTCACTTGATCCACAAGAATGAGGCAAAGGGAAGAAGGAGTGTGAGATGTGGTGTGGGAAATGAGGGAGTCTCGGGTCCCTTTTATAGGGGTTGATGGGGGGGCGCCCGACGGGTCACGGGCGCCCTTTACAGGTTGGTTTTGCCTCGGGCAGGGAAAAGGTCTGTAGGGGTGCCCGACAGGTCACCGGCGCCCTTCTCAAAAGCAGCTTTTGACTGCTTTAATCAGCGTGGGAGACAGGTTTTGATGGGGGCGCCCGACATGTCACGGGCGCCCTTCTCAAAGGCTGTTTGACTGCAGCTTTTGACTGCTTTAATCAGCGTGGGGGACAGGAGCGTATAGGGGCGCCCGACAGGTTACGGGCGCCCTTCTCAAGTCGGTCAAATGCAGCTTTTGCTGCTTTGACTGGAGCTGGTACCTTTTCAGTGTTGTCAGGGGCGCCCGACAGGTTACGGGCGCCCTAGGTACCAGACTTTTGACTGTTTTGACCAGGTTTGACTGTTTGACTCCGTTTGACTGTGTTTGACCATGTTTGACTAGGTTAATCATAGTTTGACCATGATTATGAAAGCACAAGCAAGGTGGTTTAATTTGAGCTTAATTTTCCTGTCTCACTGAATCTAGGGTTTTCAATCACGTTAACCTTAAGGTTTTTGTGAGACAGGTTTGAAGGTAAAAATTAATTTTGAAAGGGAATTTTCATTTATTTTGAAAAGATATTTACTTTTGAAAAAAAATTTTGAAAACAGATTAAGTGTTTTTCAAAAAGATAATAAGTTTGAAAAATAGAGGTTTTGAAAAACAGTTTAGAATCTATAATTATTTGAAATTTGAGTTAGATTCGAATTTGACAAAAGTTAACTTGAATTTGAATTTCAGAAATTGGCTTCCAGGTCTTGGCGAGGCACTAGGCCTTCTTTGGCCGAAGCCTTATGGGATCATCCACCCTTTCCTTGACAAAGCCTTTTAATGAAATTTCATTTTCAAATTAAATTAGGTCATTTTCTGGTCTAACTAGCTTGGGTCTTGGATCGGTAGCTTCGGCTAGTTCCGCCAAATTGGCTTCCCTAACGTACTATCATCTCACCTCCTCCCAATACTATGTTTTCAATTTTCAAGTAATTTTAGTCCTTAAATCTAAGAATTCCTTAAATCTAAGCATGACAATTTGCAAGAAATTAAATAAACACACAATCAATCAATTAAAAAAACTATCTAATTATAAAAATTGTTTTGATTTTGGCTCCCCCTGGACTATAGCCTCTATATGGGTTAGGCAAGAGGTGAATCTTGTCCTTGGGGATCCAAAATTGATTTGAACCAGTTGGTTTAGTCAGGCACAGTTTTGGCACCCATGCCTGAACCTTAGGTCTTGACTGGTTCAGTACAGCAAAGTAAGATCTTTGCCGAGATTTGGTTCTATAGCCAAGTCCGGATCGGTTTAGAACAGACTTCTGTTTTCCCAGAATCATATCAAGATTCTTGGAACCAGAAGTGAATCGTTCTAAAGCTGTTCTTAAATCCTTGACTTGAGTTTTCAAGGAGAAATTCTCTGATTCAAGTTTCTCAACTTGATCAGGGGTTTCTTCCTGAATTTTCTCAGTTAAGGAATTAGAATCAGCTCCCTCTTTCAGGAGTTTTACTTCCTGTCGGAGGGACTCGATTCGGAGTTTGGCTTTCGCCAAATCTCGGGATAGATAGGAAATAAGAGAATTTAATTGCGATTTTGAAAAACCCGTTACCTTTATTTCGCCGTCTTCGGAGAATGTCAGCTTGCCGTCGTCCCGTTCCGAGTCTGAGTCAGTCTCGATTTGATCCGAAGCGGTCAGGGCTAGAAGATTGGACTGAGGTGCTTCTTCTTCTTCTTCTGAGGAAGACTCGTCCCAGGTTGCTTGGAGTGCCTTCTTCTTTCTGTTCTTTTTGGACTCCTTTAGACTTGGACATTCAGTCTTGTAGTGGCCCTTCTTCTTGCATTCGTAGCAGGTTACGTTGGGCTTTTGTTTGTCAGTTGCCGGTTCATCTTGTCCGTCCTTTCTTCGGCTTGTTCTCCGTGTGTTAGTTTGGTTCTTCAACTTTTTGTAGTAGCTTCGAGCTAGCCGGACCAGTTCTGATTGATCTTCTTCTTGATCTTCTATTTCTGAATCTGAGGTAGATTCAGGTTCAACTTGAATTTTCTTCTTGGTCATTTTCCCTGTTTTCCCTGCAAAAAAGGCTATACTTTTCTCGACCAAATTGGAGTTAGTCTGTTCATGCAGCTCAAGTTCAGAAAATAACTCATCTAGCTTAATTTTTGAAAGATCCCTAGAGACCTTGTATGCATCTACCATAGATGCCCACAAGGTGGTCCTAGGGAATGCGTTTAGGGCGTACCTTATCAGATCACGGTTTTGAACCTGGTGACCTATTGCGTGAAGACCATTCATCAGCTCCTGGATTCTGGCGTGGAGCTGGGCTGCTGTCTCGTTATCTGCCATTTTGATAGTGAAGAGCTTGTTCAGTAGCAAGTCTCGTTTGCTGATCCTTGTATCTGAAGTTCCTTCGTGGAGTTCAATCAATTTAGCCCATAGTTCCTTTGCACTTTTGAAGGGTCCTACGCGGTTCAGCTCTTCTTTCGTTAGTCCACATTGTAGAGTCTGGGTTGCTTTGGCGTCAGCTTCAATCTTTCGTTTAAGGGCAGTGTCCCATTCTGAGTAGTCTTGTGGTACACCTTCAGCATTGGTGGGAATCATCAGTCCAGACTGGATGATTATCCACATTTCCACCTGAGTTTTCAGGTGGACCTCCATTCGACTTTTCCAGTAGGGAAAGTCTTCTCCACTGAAAAGTGGAGGTCTGGCGGTGCTAAATCCTTCTTGGATAGACATTTGTTACTGAAATAAAAGTAAACAACAAAAATATTTCCAAGACTTGGTCTTGGATTAGTAGTGCGGGAAGAAATAATCAAACACAGATTTCAAGGGGTGTTGCACCAACCTTGAGATAAAAACTCGAACGAAAATTTTTTTTATTTTAAAAAAAATGAGAGAGAAAAAAAATCCGAAAAATATTCAAACTGGTGGTTGCACCAGGTTTGACTTCCCCGCTCTGATACCACTTGTTGGATCGAGAAATGCGAGAGAGGGGGGGGGTGAATGTCGCAATTCGTTCGGATTTAAAAAGAGCGGGTGCGCAGCGGAAATAAAAGAGAACACAACAACGCAAACACAGCCGGTTTACTTGGTTCGGAGCCTGGGTCGACTCCTACTCCAAGGCCCACGGTCGTTGACCGTTTTCTGCGGGCAATTCTATAAGTTCGCAAAAGTTTACACACAAATAATAATAAAAATATTCTCGTAAACTTAAATACAACTCTTGTTACCGACGTCCGGTGAAGATTGAAGTTCTGGAGCAGCGGGACGTCGTCGGCTTGAGTTGGCAGCTTTCTGGAGCGTGTCGTGGAAGCAGAAGAGCGTAGAATTGTCGAAGGAATTGGTTGTTCAAGAATAGGGTCGAGGCCCTCTTTATATAGGGCAGGGGGCGCCCGACATGCTCGGGGCGCCCCCCACGTGGCTCTTGATCCGGCGAGCCCTCTAGTCAAGGCTGATCTCTTCATCTTCGGGATCAGCTTTGACCGGGGCGCTCGACGCGCACGGGGCGCCCGGTTGACCGGTCAAAGCGTCATCTTCAGGGCTTCGCGAGAGTGAGTTGCAGCAGCCTTCAGTGGCGTGGCACAGTGGGCGCCCGAGACACGCGGGGCGCCCGACATGCGGGGCGCCCGACATGCGGGGCGCCCCCAATTGCGCTGCTGTCGGGGCGTTTACCTCTCTGCTGACTTTGGGTTGACTCTGGGGCGCCCGACACATCCGGGGCGCCCTGCTCTGCTACGGCCTCACTCCTTTGAGGCTCTCTGAGCTGCAGAAACACAGTCCTTCGGTCCTGCATCCAGGGTTAGTCCAAAACAGCAAATAATAAGTTAGTTAAAACAGCCTTAGCTGTCTTGGTTCTGACTTTGGATCTCCAAAATGGAGCCCTAGGTCGAACCGACGCCTAATGTTCCCTCGAGGGGAACGCGTCCTCACCTACTCCTCTCGGGAGAGTTTTACCTGGTGCCAACCGGATCCTCCAGTTGGACTTTTGCCCAGCAGTCCTTCGCCAGGTCTTGAGTTACCAAGCTTCCCTTCGCTTGGTGCCTAGCAGCCCTTCGCTAGGTTTTTTCTTCTGGCAGCCCTTCGCCAGTGCCTAGCATTCCTTCGCTAGGGCTTGTCCTGTCTGGCAGTCCTTCGCCAGTGCCTAGCAGTCCTTTGCTAGGGCTTGTCCTGTCTGGCAGTCCTTCGCCAGTGCCTAGCATTCCTTCACTAGGGCTTTTCCTGTACACTCAAGAAACTCGTTAGACAACCATTAACCCTTAACTTTTGAACCTTTTTGCCAATATCAAAACACAGGTTTGACTTGGGTGCATACTGCACCAACATACGTCTCCTCACAAGGAGTGGTGAATCTTTTATAGGTTGTTCAAACATCTTCGGGCACTTCGGCTTATACCCAATCATCCTGGGTCCACACCTCCTTGGAGATGCTTTCTTAAGATGTCAAAGTATAAGTCTCCATGACCAAGATGACTTGAACACCGCAAGTCAAAGGAACATCGCACTTAATCTGCAGTAAGAACTTCACTGACATATCTATATGTAGACTACCATATGAAGTTTTACAGCCAATCACTCCAATGAACTAGTTCCCTTAACTACCATTCATGTTTATCTCCAGACATCTCAATGTCACCAGCCAGTGAGAATCAGTTGATTAGAGAATAACCCATGCTAGTCTCAATAGAATTGATAGTGTCCGTATTTATCAATTCATCGACTTGGGACAATTTCAATACTTCACAATTGCACATGTAGTGATAATCACTAGTTGTGAATTCATCACAAATTCTCTCATGCTGTGAATTGTATTGCGGACATTTAGTAAATGAGTTTAAGATCTCAATCAAATACACAAACATGTATACTCAAATAGTGAATATTCATTTATTAAAATAAATGATTACAATCATAAGGCGATTGCCTTAGGACACTGCTCTCATATCACTAACAAACTCCCACTTGGCCTAATGCCAATCGCAACGGTACCCAATACCACAGGCTCTAACATGACCCTCAAACTTGCTTTGAGGCAAGGCCTTAGTTAAAGGATCCGCTAAATTCCTTTCAGTGGGAATTTTCTCAATTTGTATATCATTCCTACTTATAATCTCTCTGATCAGATGATAGCGGCGAAGCACATGTTTGGATTGCTGATGAGACCTTGGTTCCGTCGCTTGTGCAATAGCTCCATTGTTGTCGCAGTAAATCGGTATTGCGTCATCAATGGTTGGAACCACACCAAGTTCTGAGACAAACTTCTTGATCCAGACTGCTTCCTTTGCTGCTTCCGATGCTGCAATATATTACGCTTCCGTGGTAGAATCTGCTACGGTGACTTGCTTGGAACTCTTCCAACTTATTGCGCCTCCATTCAAAATAAATACATATCCGGACTGAGATTTGGAGTCATCCTTATCTGTCTAAAAACTGGCATCTGTATACCCACGTATTACCATATCACCTTCTCCATATATTAGGAGCACATCCTTAGTGCTTCTTATGTACTTGAGGATTGTCTTGACAGCCGCCCAATGATCCATTCCTGGATCAGACTGGTATCTGCTTGTGATGCTCAGAGCATACGATACATCGGGCCTAGTACATAACATAGCATACATGATAGATCCTATCGCGGATGCATAAGGAATCTTATTCATGCAAATCCTCTTGTCTTCTGTGCGTGGACACATAGACTTCGAAAGGTTGATCCCATGCCTGATGGGAAGGTAACCTTTCTTGGATTCCGACATGCTAAACCTTTCTAGCACTCGGTCTATATATGTAGACTGCGAAAGACCAAGCAATCGTTTTGATCTATCTCTATAGATTCTAATCCCAAGAATATAGGTTGCTTCTCCCAGGTCTTTCATGGAGAAAGTTTTGGACAACCAAATTTTAACTGACTGTAAGACTAATATATCATTTCCTATAAGTAATATGTCATCGACATATAACACTAGGAATACGACTACACTCCCACTAACCTTGTACACACAAGGTTCGTCAGGATTTTGTGAGAAATCAAACTCTTTGATTGTCTCATCAAAACGGATGTTCCAGCTCCTGGATGCTTGCTTTAGTCCATATATGGATCGTCGAAGCTTGCATACTTTGGTTTTATTAACCGATGTGAAACCTTCAGGTTGTATCATGTATACATCCTCAAGCAGATTTCCATTAAGGAAAGCTATTTTCACATCCATTTGCCATATCTCATAATCATAATGAGCTGCTATGGCCAGGAGCATCCGAATGGATTTAAGCATAGCTACTGGCGAATAGGTTTCGTCATAATCAATTGCTTGTTTCTGACGATATCCTTTTGCCACTAATCCAGCCTTAAAGGTATTAACATTACCTTCCATGTTGGTTTTCTTCTTGAAAACCCACTTGCACCCTATGGGCTTAATCCCTTCAGGTGGGTTAACCAAGTCCCATACTTGATTTTTGTACATGGAATCTGTAGGACCGGTGCCGTCGATAGAGGGGGGGTGAATATCGACCGTTCGAAATCTTTCGGAAATCTCGTGGAAAACTCGTTCGTTCTAGACTTAGAATATTAGTAGCGCAGCGGAAAATAAATAGAACGAAAAACAAGACAGTGACACAGCGGATTTTTACTTGGTTCCCGACCCCCCAGGGTCAGTACATCCAAGGCCTATGCACGGGAACGTCTGTCCACTATTGGTCTCCTTTCCAAACTTTCTGGAGGCAGAGAAACCCGACTTATAGTGCAGAATTACTAGCAATAATATAGAAATTTAAGTACAGTAATTAAAAAGCAAACCAACGAGAAAAAGTCTGAAGCTCGGCCGATCTGGACCTCCGAAGTGCCGTGCACCTCCTCCTGGAGCCTCCCGGTCGTAGAGCCTCGTTTCTAGCGTGTTGTCGTCGGTCAGAAGGCTTAGGATCGCTCTTGGAAGTTGTGTCTGAAGCAGAGGGGTCGAAGCCCCTTATATAGGCCTCCTGGGGCGGCCCGGACGCTGGGGGCGCCCCGGAAGACTCGGTCAACTCTTATCCTTGCGCCTACTTCACCGCAGGTGATAAGTTCTTTGACCAGGGCGCCCCGGACACTCCGGGCGCCCCCGTGAGGGCTTATCCTGTGTTCTGGCTTCGATACAACAAAACAGCTATGAATCCGGGCGCCTCGGACGCTCCGGGCGCCCGGTTGACACTTATTTTGACTTCATCACAAAGGCTGCTTCGTTAGTACTTCCTGGGGGCGCCCCCCTTGCTAAGGGCGCCCTGGCTGCATGGGGTGCCCCCCTGCTGGGGGCGCCCCCCTTAAAGCCTGCAAACCATGTTTTTTTTCTTGCTTTGTCTCCGGTTCTTGATACCTGCAAGATACACAAACACAAAGCATAGATACATATAATGTTAGCCTTAGGGACTTGGTTCGGACTTCGGATTTGCATGAAACCCTAGGTCGAACCGGCACGAGTTCCTATCCCCGAGAACTCGCCCTTCACCTACTCCTTTCAGGAGACGGTTGCCACCCAGTCCTTCGGGTGGACTTTTGCTTAGTTTCTGATACCTCCGGACCTCGAGACGCCCAAACCCTAACCCGTCTCTACTCCTGTCCTTAGTCATCTCTCAGCTAAGTTTCTTAGTCCCTCGGACCAAGTCTTTATTCCCTAGCAGTCCTTCGCCAGGTGCCTAGCAGCCCTTCGCTAGGTCTTTGTTACCAAGCGGTCCTTCGCCTGGTGCCTAGCAATCCTTCGCTAGGTCTTCTATGCCTAGCAGCCCTTCGCTAGGTGCCTAGCAGCCCTTCGCTAGGTCTTCTATGCCTAGTAGTCCTTCACTAGGTGCCTAGCAGTCCTTCGCTAGGTCTTAGGGTTACGATACCTAGCAGCCCTTCGCTAGGTGCCTAGCATCCTGATAGATACCATTTTATTGATCATTTGAGTTGCTAAAATCCATGTTTGACCTATGTTTTTATTGCTTAATTGTGAAATTGCCCTAGGTTTTAGGATTTCCTCTTATTTTGGACTTAATTGCAAATTTACACATTTTTGGATTATTTGGCCAATAATTTTCTGATATATTTTTGTAGGCATGAAAGGATCCTGGACCTAGAGCATATTGGGTCAAACTTGAGTCGGAAGTGAACCGGATCGAATTATCAAGCTTACGATTAATCCGAGCCGTCCGATTCAAAAGCGGCTAGATCTGAGCCTCCGGGACAATCTGAAGCAATCCGATCTAGGGTTAGGGTTGATCAAGCACTAGATTCAAGATCTGAAGGTTTCATTCCAATCACAGCTAAATCAACCATTGGATCAAGCTCGGAGGGCTCTAGATCATCCATTCACAGATTAGGATGATCTAGGCCATTCGTTGCACATCTGGAGGATCCGAGCTACCATGAGGCAGATCCTGACCCCAGATCACCATCATCAAAGTTTGGCTCCAATCAGAGCAAGATCAGCCGTTGGATTTTCTCAATTAAATCTGAGCCGTCCATTGGTTCCTATTTAATCAGAAACGCGCAGCTTCTTCCCTTCATCGCGTCTTCGCCGCAACAGTAGAGTTCTTCAGTTCTTCATCGTGTTCTTCCATTTTTTCATCCAATCGAAGGCGTGATCCCTCAATCCATAATCAAAGCAAGGGCTAGGTTAGTGAAGAGAATCTCAGTGAGGTTTCAGATTTGATTTTTGCTCAATAGCAAAGTTGCGTGAGGTCTCGGCAGTTTTGCTATCCGATTTCAGCGAGCTCAGCTATGCACCATCGCCATTGCATCCGAGCTATCGAGAGGGGTTCCCTGGAAGGTTTCGGTCATTCCCTAATCCCAATCGCAAGCCACCACAGCGAGTTTGAAAGAATTGGAAGCAAATTTCGGCTTGAGCAGGATTTGATCTGATTCGGTAGCAGAGATAGCTCCTCACTGATTTGTTGAGCTTGCAGGTCCGAAGTTCACTCTTGATTGACGACCAAAGGAGCTCTTGAGTTGGAGAATGATTGAGGAGTAGTTTAGATAATTAATTTTCAGTGTTTTAGCTGTAGTTTGATTTCTGCCGCACTGTTCTGTTCTGAATTTCCTGTTCAGCTACTGTAATTTATGATTTTTAAGTTGTTAGCTATAATTTAGCTTCATTTCTGCAAGTAGAGTAATATAGGAACTTGTTTAGTGATTAACTTAGTTAAATTTCAGTTTATTTCAGCTTAATTTGTTGCGTGCCAAGTGGTATTGCCGCGTGCCAATTCTGAATTCTGCATATCAAAATTTTCAGTCCTATTTCACTAGATACGGTTAAGTAATTGCTAGTTAAGTTGCTTTGTGCCTAGATTAGTTACTTGTACACAGTTTGTGTTAGCTTGCTCAGCCTTTAATCTATTGCGAAAACAGAAAAATCAGTAGCTAATCCGTTCAATTCTGCATCTGAAATTTCAGCCCCTTTGGTTTCCGAATTTGTGTTTTTCAAGTTCTGATTTCAGTTTCAATTCCTTACCTTAGTCTTGCTCAGTTCTTTCTTAATACCTTTGTTTCCCAATTGAACCAACCAGCTTGAGAAGTGCAGCCGAAATTAAACATACTGATTTTATAAAGTTGGTGTTAGTTTTTGGCACAAAAAGTTTCCCTTGCATGCCAATTGATTTGAACCTTTTTGCATTTGAATTCAACTTGTTTTTGTGGCATATGATTGTGTTCGGAATCAATAAGTTAGCATTCACTCATTTCTGAATTTTGTTGGAAGTGGTTGGCCTCCAAAAACGTTGTAGCTAGTTGAGTTGAGTTGTGTGTTTGATTTTCTTAATTTCGCATGCCACTAATTGTTGCAAGCTTGTTTATTTCCGAAAACTCCCATTACTGCCTTTACTTCATTGCATAGAATTTCTTTTGTGTTTGAAATCAGAAAACAGTTGCCAAAAATTTTGTAAGTGCTTTGATTAGGTTTTCCATTGGTTGAATTGTTTGTTACCATCCTTTTATGTAGTTTATTAGCTAAGACTTCTATTTTCATTGCAATTTCATTTTCGATTGTATCCCAAAACCAAATTTATTTCTTTGAAACCCAAAACACAAACGACACATAAATATAAGTTCGAATCAAACAAACTCTCAACTAGTCCCTAGGAAAAATACGACATGTGACCCCTTTACTACGTTTTCATATTTTGATTGCAAAAAGGGTTTCCAGCATTTCATTTATACAAATTCTAAATCTGATTGGACCCACATTTCGTGACAATTTAATCTAGTATTTTGGGTCTGTCAAATTTTTGGCGTCGTTGCCGGGGAAGCAACTAGTTGATTTGTTTGATTTTTTGCTTGTGTACTTATGGGCATATCATTTGATTCTACTTTATTGTGCTTTATCTTTTGTATATTGGTACTGCCATTTTTCTTGTTTGTTTTGTGACAGGACTGCAGGTTCAAAATGTTTTCATCTACTTACCAGCAGCCGTGTCCACAATTCCAACAGCCCTATTCTAACTTCCAGCAACCAAATCAGTTTTTTCAGCCACCATTACAACAATTCGAGCAACCACAGCAATTTCAACAATTTCAGCCAGATTTTCAGCCAAGTCTACCGAATTTCCAGAATTTTCAGAATGGGCAGCCACAATTCCAGAATTTTCAGCCCCACTTTCAGCAATTTCAGCCCAATTTTCAGCAACCTTGTCAACAAGATCAATCACCTTTTCAAGGAATTCAACAAGGGTACCAAGTTAATTCGAATTTCCAGCAACCATGTCCATTTCCACAGCAAGTTTACCCTTGTAACCAGAATTTCTAGCCCGCGCAATCTCAGTTTTTACCACCACAATTATCACCTCAGATCCAAGATTTCCAGGGCTACCATTCTCAGCAAGTTCAACCTTCCTTTCAACCACAATTTCAACATTTTTAGCAAGATTTCCAGTTTCAAGGACAGAATTTTTAGCAAGACACTCAGAATTTTCAGCCCCTCCCATTTCAGCAGTTTAATCGAGGCTTTGAGAATCCTGATTGGAGTGAGGAACAACAACAAAGGATGATAGAGATGTTGCAACAAATTCTACAACAACAGAAAAGTTTTCAAGAACAACAATTGCAACAAATTCTACAACAACAACAACAACAACAACAGCAAAATTTTCAACAACAACAATGCCTTGGAAAATTGGTTGATCAATGGAATCAAATACAAGCCCAAAGATCAGGACAATCAAATGAATCTACAGGTGTAGGGGATTGCACAGAGCCCCAGAAACCACCTACATTGATTGATACATCAGAAAATTCAGAGGATAGGATTGAGAGTGTAGGGGATTGCACAGAGCCCCAAGAATCACCCATTCCTACTGATTTAGAGGCCTGAGAGGAGATGGATAGTAGAGCTTGTAACAACCTTGACTTTGACTCTGAAACTTTATAGGACCCTTCTAAACTTTTATTTTGTAAGAATATTGCTATTGATGGTCCTAATTTTTCTAATTTGGTTGATACAGGAATGGTTGAGGGAATATGCATAGAAGATGATTCCATAGGTGTAGGGGATTGCACTAAGCCCTAGGGACCACCACAAGATTTAAATGATGAACCAGAAAGTGTAGGGACTTGCATGGTGGAAGCAAGAACCCAAGGATCACCTGCTTTAGTTGATTGTCCACCAGAACTTGAGGCTGAAGAGGAGCTTGAACATGATGAGGAGGAGAACACGGATACATCTACTTTTGTAGAGCCTCCAGGTATTTTTCAGCACTATCAAGTAAATACTCTTCCTATTTTGTCTGAAAATTGCATAGAGGTACCTCAAACAGATTTTATTATTTTTAATACACCTAGGGATGTATCTCTTGTAGAATTTGATTGTGAAAAATCCCTAGAGGTACCTAGTGTTGAATTTGCTGAAAATGAAGCATGTTGTGCTACATTAGATGCCAATGCTGAGTGTGAAAATTTTTTAGAAGTGCCTAGTATTGTTGATTGTTGTGATGAGTCTTTTGACATATCTTATGCTGGAAATAATTTTGAAAAATTCATTGAGGCACCTGAGATTGATTTCATAGGTTGTGATACATTGTTTGATACATCCTTGGTAGAAAATAATTGTGAAATTTCTATTGAAGTGCCAAGGATTGATTTTATTATTTGTGATGAGTTTTTGGATGCAAATTTTGTAGGAAATAATTGTGAAAAATTTATTGAGACACCAAGCATTGATTTAATTGGATGTGATGCAGTTTTGGATTCATTTCATGCAGAGACTGATATTATTTTATTTCTGTCTTACCCTGCACGATTGAGAGAGGTATTACATTGTTTTGCAGGGTCTAGAAGACTTCAGGAGTGGGTGCTCAAACTGAACCGACTTTAACCTCCTGGAAGGACTTCTAAAAGGCATCAAGAAGGAGGAGTTGATTGTACTTTAATTCGAAGCACTCCACCCCTTGAATGGCTATTGTACCTGAATCGCCTTAGGCCACCATAGCAACTTTCTGTAAAGTTCAAGTGTGGGGGAGTCTTAATTCTCTCAGCCACCCATGTTCCTCCACTGCCACGATGGAGGCTCCTTCTTTACAGACTCCGACTGCCAGAGATAAAAGGGAGTTTGATCTTTCTTGCCTTTTCCTTTATTGCATGTTTTCACTTTTGAAATGAGTTCTTGTTAATAAATACATGAGTAGAGTAACATGAATAAAAGTCATTGTAAATACCATGTCTTGTGTTTTAGCACTTTTTCTTGCATGATTAGGAATAAATATATCCCTCTAGGTTATCTCTGTTGGGGCAATCGGCCCTGAGATGATCTGGAGGATCATGATATTTTGATGTGTGGGCAAAATGAATAAGTTAGGATTTGTATTGTTCTCACATATGTACATGAGTGTGCAGGTGTACAGGTATATGTGGACTTGGTTGACGTCTTCAGGTGAAGGATGGCATGGAGGTAAGCTGGAGGCTTACGTGCGCATCCGAGGGACCATGGATAGCGGAGATGATGAGCCGAGGGACGCGGACTTTGAGGCGTACGTGAAGGGTGGCATGGAGGCAAGCTGGAGGCTTGCGTGCGCATCCGAGGGACGAGGGCCAAAGTTGAAGAAGGCGTGAAGGCAACAGTCAAGACTGCTGGTGACGAGTCAACTGAGTTGTAAGGGTCTGAGTATGTATACTCAGGGGATAAGCCGGGAGGGTTTGAGTGCGGAGAGATGTGTACTTGGGAATGAAACCCTAGGCTTAGGCATGGGGCAGTCGACTGCTATGGGCTGAAACAGGCTGGCAGATTTCGAACGTTGGAGTGTAACGGTCGAATCTGAGTGGGACCAGTTGACTGCCATTTGGGCAGTCAACTGGTAGCGGCTGTTTCAGATTCGAGCCCTATTTAAAGGGGCTCATTTTCTCCTATCTTCCTTGACGAAACTTGCTTGGATAGGGCAAGTTAGTAGTCTTGTATTCTCAGATTGTGTCCAAGGTGCTGTGGCGAGGTTTCTCCACCCACAAGGAGCAACACGAGATAGCCGGAGATTATCCGGGCAGTGATCCGCCGAAGGATTGTTGGATTAGTCACCCGGCCGGGGTGGATACCAACTAAATCTGGTATTGTTAGCATTGTTATTTATTTTACATATTATTTCCGCTGCGCTAACAAGACTGCAGAGTTCAAAGATCCAAAAAAGTGCATTCACCCCCCCTCTGCATGCCTACATCGATCCTACAGTTGGTATCAGAGCAAGTACCGCTCTTCATCGGACTAACCGCCGAGGGAGCACTTGCTAGAGGGAAAAGAGTCATGGATGACAAGTTTGGTGACGATATCAAGTCACCACCATCATACGAGCAAAAGAATTTTGACTATTGGAAAGATAGAATGAAGAATTGGCTCAGGATGGATTGGGAGTGTAGAATGGCCGTTGAAGACCCATTCAAAATTCCCAAGGACAAGCATGGCAAGAAGCTTCGCCCTAGATATTGGACAAGTGAACAACAAGAACAAGCTAGAGCCAATGAGAAGGTAATAAATATCTTGATTAATATATTGCCTAAACATGTCTTGGATAATGTAGGGAAATATTCAAATGCATGCGAATTGTGGAACAAGTTGGAAGAACATCATAAGAACCCTTCACAAGCTCGAGTAGTCGAAATATCTAAAGAGGCAAGTCCAATAATTCAAGAGGATCAAAATGAGAAATTGCCCGTGTCATCAAGTGAGGAACCATGTACTTCATCAAGAGAAGAAGAGAAGGAATTATCATCAAAGGTTGAGAGGGAGGAGAGACCCTCATCCTCACGAGAGCAAGAGATGACTTCCACCTCCACCAAAGCTAAGTCAAAAGAGCATATTGTATGCTTTGGTTGCAACAAAAAGGGGCACTACAAAGATAAGTGCCCACTAGGAAAAAGGGAGGTAATTTCTAAGCCCAAGTCCATTCAAATTAAATTTAATGTGGGTTGTAGGAATGGAGGAATCCAAGAAAGGAGGAAAAGAATTAGATGTTTCACATGCGGGGAATTAGGACATTACCACACAAAATGCCCCAAGAAAAGAGAACTTAGCAAAATGGAGCACCTTAGGAAATGGGAAAAAGGAGAAAGAGAGAGAAGCACTCATCAAGGGGGAGCACCAAGGGTAAGGAAGGTATTCTCTAACCCAACTCATGCTTTAAGTTTTTCAACAAATGCTCAAGATGAATGCTTGAATGATAGAATTAGTAACAATTATGTTCCCATGAATGTGTTTGGCTTTAAATATCATGATAGGAATAGAAACAATTGTGTGGGTCAAAACACCAAAAAATTTTCAGTTCATGATAAGTCTAGGAACTCTAGAAATAAGGACCAAGGCATAAGTTCTAAGAAAGGGAGAAATATGATCAGAAAAATAGGCCGACCTAGAGATGGTCTTATTAGATCTAGTGATTCTGGGGTTAGGATGTTAGAAAAAGAAAATCAAGTTTTAAGAGCAAAGCTTGATAAGTTAGAAAGAAGTCTTGGTGAAGTCATTAAGGGATCCAAGGGATCAAACGTGATACACAAGGATTAACCACCTAGGAATGGTAGGTTAGGATTAGTATACCAACATAGGAGGGCTAATGATGATAAAGTATCATATTCAAGGATGCCCTATAACTATGGTAGAGAGAAAGTGAAAAATGGCAAGGAAAAGCCATTTAAAGGGAAAGAAAAGAAGTTGACCAAAGAAAAGATCTATAGGGTTAAGAGAGTGATAGTGGAAGGGCAAAAAGCACCGGAGGAGCATCGGTGTGGTCTTGCCTTTGTAGAAGAACTACCTAAGAAGGTAATTAGGGCTAAGAGTTCAAGCGAAAGCTCTGGAAGCCAAAATGGGGTCCATGACCAATGGATCTCAGTTGGGTTTCTTCTAGAAAATTAAAATGAAGTATAGAGTGTGCCAAGGGGTTAAAAAAAGGCTAAGGCTAGTCTTAATCCTAGAGGATTGGCACACTAAGGGAAGGATTATAGAGAAAAAGGTAAAATTAGAATTCTAGCTAAGACAAATCGATTTTAATGCCCAAATACCATGTAACTTGATGTCATGAAGTGATTATGAGTGAATATAAGAAGAAGCATCAAGGTACGGTCAAAATTAGAACTTTTGGGAAAAGTTCTATAATACCTTTTTAGAAAAACTCGGAGTTTGTACCAAACTTGGGAGTTGGGATGAATTTAACTGAAGTTATATTTTTCCTAAGTAAACATAGGATCAACAAATGTCCTCGCAAAATTTCAAAATTTTTGGAAATTGGTGGAATTATTGGTGCATTACTGAATCTCGGACTGAAAAACCAAAATTCAGACTCTAGGGATTATTGATATATTATCCAACATGATTTGGTTAGAGATTATGCTTTTATATGGAAGGAATGGACATTTAGACTCTAGGGATAAAGAAGAGGAAATCTTGTCAAACTAATAGCTTTCTATGGATAAAGGAAGGTTGGGGGTCATTTTAAATGTCACGATGAATCGATAGAAAGTAGCAACTATAGGATATCATGGTTGGATGCCAATGATGATACAAACTTGGCACAATTTGAGAATTTTCAAGTTTGTACCAAAAGTCAAGCACGGTTGGTGTTTTTCTTGAACCAAATTTTTCTAGGGTAGGAAATACCCTAACAACTGTGCTTGCAAAGTTTCACATTTTTCCAGATTTTCTGGAATTTTTAATTCATCTCTGAATTTTGGCTGGAAATTCAGTTTCCAGCCGCGCAGTCACCTGCCAGGGGGCAGTTGACTGCGATACAAGGTAGATTGGCACTCTGTCATTTCTGAAGGGTTTTTCGGCAATCTTGTCTGTTCTCCTTAGTACCAGGATTTGGAGTTGCTTGGGGCAATCCTTTTGATGGTGTCAAAGGGGGAGAATTTGAGTATTAAGTTAGGTTTGGGTTGAAACTTAACTTAGGTTTGGTTATGTGACTTTAGAGTTAAGTTTGGGAAAACTTAACTGTAGATTAGCAATAAGAGTTGAAATTTGGGAGAAAGCATAGGTTAAGGGGGAGGTTGCCTCTTGTATGTTATGCTTTAATTTCAATTGCTTTTGCTGGTATTATTGCTATATGTTTACCTAACTTAACATATTGCCACACATCAAAAAGGGAGAGATTGTTGGGGCAATCGGCCCTGAGATGATCTGGAGGATCATGATATTTTGATGTGTCGGCAAAATGAATAAGTTAGGATTTGTATTGTTCTCACATATGTACATGAGTGTGCAGGTGTACAGGTATATGTGGACTTGGTTGACGTCTTCAGGTGAAGGATGGCATGGAGGTAAGTTGGAGGCTTACGTGCGCATCCGAGGGACCATGGATAGCGGAGATGATGAGCCGAGGGACGCGGACTTTGAGGCGTACGTGAATGGTGGCATGGAGGCAAGCTGGAGGCTTGCGTGCGCATCCGAGGGACGAGGGCCAAAGTTGAAGAAGGCGTGAAGGCAACAGTCAAGACTGCTGGTGACGAGTCAACTGAGTTGTAAGGGTCTGAGTATGTATACTCAGGGGATAAGCCGGGAGGGTTTGAGTGCGGAGAGATGTGTACTCGGGAATGAAACCCTAGGCTTAGGCATGGGGCAGTCGACTGCCATGGGGCAGTCGACTGCTATGGGCTGAAATAGGCTGGCAGATTTCGAACGTTGGAGTGTAACGGTCGAATCTGAGTGGGACCAGTTGACTGCCATTTGGGCAGTCGACTGGTAGCGGCTGTTTCAGATTCGAGCCCTATTTAAAGGGGCTCGTTTTCTCCTATCTTCCTTGATGAAACTTGCTTGGATAGGGCAAGTTAGTAGTCTTGTATTCTCAGATTGTGTCCAAGGTGCTGTGGCGAGGTTTCTCCACCCACAAGGAGCAACACGAGATAGTCGGAGATTATCCGGGCAGTGATCCGCCGAAGGATTGTTGGATTAGTCACCCGGCCGGGTTGGATACCAACTAAATCTGGTATTGTTAGCATTGTTATTTATTTTACATATTATTTCTGCTGCGCTAACAAGACTGCAGAGTTCAAAGATCCGAAAAAGTGCATTCACCCCCCCTCTGCACGCCTACATCGATCCTACAATCTCCATAGCATTTTAGAGTCTTTTGGAAAATAAATTAAATTTGGTTGTAAAAACATAGGTTTGAGCTAATGGATGAATTCTTGGATGCTTGAGTACTATTTAGCTTTAGATTCTTAATTGAAGAATTGAGATGAATTATTTTTGCCTAGTGAGATTTAGCCTTATCTTTGTGACACACATATGTTATTGTGCTCTAGAGCTTGCCTAGGTTCTATCAAAATCATATTTCAATGATTGGATCACATCTATAGAGACTAATCACTTTGTTTACCTTTCCATATCAATTTTGGCAAAAATCATGTTCAATCCATTTGTCTTTACTAATTTCCTACTCTTAACCCCACTTTTCTATGGGCTTGTTTGTTGCTTGAGATGTTTCTTAATGCTATTTTGCCCGAGACGGACAAAGATTTAAGTGTGGGGGAGTGACTAAAGTTTTGGATGTATTTCATGTCAAAAAGAAAAAAATTTTTGCCAAGTTGAAGCCAAAAGGTGCCAAGTGAGTTGAATTTGAATTTCGAAAATGAGCAAGAGGATGGAAGCAAATAGAGGCATCTAGAGTCTTTATCATACTTTAAAGATCTAAGCTTACATGGTCAAGCTCAAATTGGTTGATGAAGAAGAAATTGTGTGCCAAGGACTAAGTGGCACGCAACCATTTAAATGAAGAAAATTCTGTGCCAAGGACTAAATAGCACGTAAATGCAGTTATGTAAAGGAAAATCAGTAGCTTGAAGAATGAACAAAGCTGAAAAGAAGCTGAAAGATCTGAATTGAAGCTGTTAAGTCTGAAATGAAGCTGAGAAGCAGGGAATTCTGAGCAAAACAGCAAGGAGAGCTGCTGCGGGCAGAGGTTCTACTTAAATGCAGCAAATTTAAGAGCTGTGCCAATACAAATCAAGATGAACTGCAGTTGTATAGAATTTAAGAGCTGAAACAAATTGAAAATTGCAAGCTATCAAAACAAGTTTGAAGGAAAAATTTAAATCTGCCGACAGTGACTTGGAGTGGATGAATGAAACAAACTGAATTCAGAGTAAGTTGCAAGACTGATGAAATCTGTGAAGAGGTGTTGTTGAACCTGTATTGGGAAGAATTCAGAATTGAAACACATGAAGGACTTAAATTGAGACACCACCAAAATCAGTTTTGCACCAACTTGAAAACTGAAATTGGTTGTTAGGGTTATTCATCCGGAAATTGAGTACATGAACATACCATAAATTGTTGAGCCATCCACTACTGATCACAAGGAGGTGGCTACATTCCCTTTTGATATATACCATTTTATTGATCATTTGAGTTGCTAAAATTCATGTTTGACCTATGTTTTTATTGCTTAATTGTGAAATTGCCCTAGGTTTTAGGATTTCTTCGTATTTTGGACTTAATTGCAAATTTACATATTTTTGGATTATTTGGCCACTAATTTTCTGATATATTTTTTTAGGCATGAAAGGATCCTGGACCTAGAGCATATTGGGTCAAACTTGAGTCGGAAGTGAACCGGATCGAATTATCAAGCTTACGATTAATCCGAGCCGTCCGATTCAAAAGCAGCTAGATCTGAGCCATCCGGGACAATCTGAAGCAATCCGATCTAGGGTTAGGGTTGATCAAGCACTAGATTCAAGATCTGAAGGTTTCATTCCAATCACAGCTAAATCAACCGTTGGATCAAGCTCGGAGGGCTCTAGATCGTCCATTCACAGATTAGGTTGATCTGGGCCATCCGTTGCACATCTGGAGGATCCGAGCTACCACGAGGAAGATCCTGACCCCAGATCACCATCATCAAAGTTTGGCTCAAATCAGAGCAAGATCAGCCGTTGGATTTTCTCAATTAAATCTGAGCCGTCCATTGGTTCCTATTTAATCAGAAACGCGCAGCTTCTTCCCTTCATCGCGTCTTCGCCGCAATAGTAGAGTTCTTCAGTTCTTCATCGTGTTCTTCCGTTTTTTCATCCAATCGAAGGCGTGATCCCTCAATCCATCATCAAAGCAAGGGCTAGGTTAGTGAAGAGAATCTCAGTGAGGTTTCAGATTTGATTTTTGCTCAATAGCAAAGTTGCGTGAGGTCTCGGCAGTTTTGCTATCCGATTTCAGCGAGCTCAGCTGTGCACCATCGCCATTGCATCCGATGTCACGCCCCGAGACCCAGGAGCCGCTGTTCCAATAGAAAATCGGACAGCACCTCCCCTGTCCGGCGGACAATTTACACATACACAGAACATAATAGACATCACCACGCAGTTTAATTATATATATTTGGCCTCAGGCCTCCAAAATAGATAAATACAACATAAAAACACCAGACAACTAAGTAAATCATACCTGACTGCGGACCGGTCCGACTTACGACGAAACACCCAATACACAAATCCCCTTAGGGCACACGACACATATGACATATACAAATCACTAAAAGGAATATAAAACACTCCACTACACAGGACGAAACAAAATCCTGCAGTCGCGATGGGTAGGGACTGGCTGCTGGGCTCTTCTGGCGACTCCAAGTATCTCAACCTGAAATAAAAAAATATATGGCAACGGGGTGAGTCCATAACTCAGCGAATACCCAGTAGATATGCATAGTATGTTATAATAACAATAAGCATCTACGTTAATACAGTCTCATATCAACAATATGGAAAACTAGTACTGGAAATACTGAGGTAGATACATACCAGAATCCAGCTAACCTGAAAAGAGGACAATGAGTACCATGGAAATATCATTAGTCATATAATCTCAAATAACAAGTCTCCAGAATATGCATGTCAAACAAGTGCAAGAATCAAGTGCAGCAAACAATGCACGATGCAAAGTATGCACATGGTGCAATGACATGTGTCACCCCCTAGTCCCAGTCAGGATATCGTCCACGACGTCCGCGTGGGTAGAGCTGTGACAAACTGTACGCACCCTGCCATCACTGCTCCTGAGTGACCGGGTGGACAGGATGCTGGCGGGGGACCACCCCCCTACCCATGTATATATGAGGGAGCTCCGCTCTCATCTCCTCGTGGCTCAGTACGAGAAGGGACCCCTGGCTGCTACCACGCCCGCGCTCACCCTCCTCATAGTGGCCGAACGGAGCAATACAGAGCAAATGCACACATCTACGGTATCCACTAACCATGAGTGGCCGTGCGTGCATATCATGTACCGGAAAACGATTAGGCTCAACCACAAGGGAGTCGCTGATCGCCGGCATGCAACAGTGCAAGGATGGGATAGATACACAAAAATAATGTATGATAGATACACATACATAATAACTCAGGGATAACTAACATGTATCCAGAACAGCATAATAACTCAGGATAACTAACAGTATCCAGAACAGGCATAATAACTCAGGATAACTAACATTCCAGAAAGCATAATAACTCAGGGATAACTAACATGTATCCAGAACAGGCATAATAACTCAGGGGATAACTAACATGTACCAGAACAGGCATAATAACTCAGGGATAACTAACATGTATCCAGAACATGCATAATAACTCAGAGGGATAAACTAACAAGTATCCAGAACATGCATAATAACTCAGGGATAACTATCATGGTATCCAGAACATGCATAATAACTCAGGATAACTAACAAGTATCCATAACAGGCATAATAATCAGGGATAACTAACATGTATCCAGAACATGCATAATAACTCAGGGATAACTAACAAGTATCCAAACATGCATAATAACTCAGGCTAGCGNCTGTCTCTACCACTTCAGAAAGAAATAGAGAATTTTGGAGTCGAGGTAATAATTGGGCAACTTTCTGCATTGACTCTAGAGTCAACCCTGCTTATAGATATACAAGGAAAGCAAGATCAAGACCCAGAGATCCAGAAGATCAGGCAGGGGATCCAAGAGGCAGAAAATTCAAAGTTTCGAGTATCAGACAGTGGCATCCTTTATCTTGGAGACCGCCTTTGCGTCCCCAATGATGAGGAACTAAGAAAGAATATTTTAGAAGAGGCCCACAGTACCCCATACTCTATGCATCCTGGTTCTACCAAGATGTACCAAGATTTAAAGAAGAGGTTCTGGTGGTCTGGACTCAAGCGAGACGTGGCCAGATATATTAGTACCTGCTTGACCTGCCAGAGAGTCAAAGCCGAGCACCAGAGACCAGGAGGAGTTCTGCAGCCTCTTCCCATTCCAGAGTGGAAGTGGGAAGAAATATCCATGGACTTTATCACAGGTCTTCCAAGAACCACCCATGGACACGATGCAATTTGGGTGATAGTGGACAGATTGACCAAGTCTGCCCACTTCCTAGCCATCAAGTTATCGCATTCGGTAGAACAATTAGCACAGCTGTACGTGAAAGAAGTAATCAGGCTTCACGGAGTCCCAAAGTCGATCGTTTCTGACAGAGATGGGCGATTCATCTCCCATTTTTGGAGGTGTGTTCAGGACGCTCTAGGCACCAAACTTCAGTTCAGCACAGCCTTCCATCCCCAGACAGATGGACAAACAGAGAGAGTAAATCAGATTTTAGAAGACATGCTCAGGGCTTGTGCATTGGACTTTAAAAGTAGTTGGTGCAAATTTCTGTGTTTTGCTGAGTTTGCCTACAACAATAGCTATCAGGCCACCATCAGGATGGCGCCTTATGAGGCATTGTATGGCAGGAAATGTAGATCACCCATATGTTGGCAAGAAGCTGGTGAGAAGAAAGAGATGGAGTCAGGACTAGACAGCCAGACTGAGCTTATAGATGAGACCACTCAGGCTATCCAGACGATCCGCCAGAGGATTGAGACTGCCCAGAGTCGACAGAAAAGTTATGCTGACACACGCCGTAGACCACTTGAATTCGAAGTTGGAGATTCAGTATTTCTCAAGGTCGCTCCTATGAAGGGAGTGATGAGATTTGGTAAAAAGGGTAAGCTGAGTCCTCGCTACATAGGACCCTATAATATTATAAAGAGAGTTGGGAAGGTAGCCTATGAGCTGGACTTACCAGAGGATATGTCAGCTATCCACAGTACGTTTCATGTTTCCATGCTAAAGAAGTGTATTCACGACCCTAGCCAAGTGATTCAGCCTCAGTCAGTACAGATCCAAGAAGATCTTAGTTATGAGAGCAGACCGACACAAATAGTGGACAAAGCAGTTAAAAGATTAAGAAACAAAGAAGTGCCACTAGTGAAGGTCATCTGGCAGAATCAAAAGCATGAAGAGGCTACTTGGGAACGTGAGGACAGCATGAGAGAGAGATATCCAGAATTATTCTAAGTTCGAGGACGAACTTTTTATAAGGTATGGGGGATTGTAACGCCCCAAAATTTCCATTTTTAGTTCTTAAAGTCCTTAGAATTATTTAGAAATGGTTTAGAAATGTTCTAGATATTTTTAGGAATTTTTAGAGTATTTTTATGGAATTTTCCGAGTCCGTTTGGTATTTTTGGAAAAAGAAAAAGAAAAAAAAAGGAAAAATGGGAAAAACCAATTAAGTGCAGCGGGTGGATCGAACCCGCGACCACCGCGAGACCACACAAGCGCACAACCGGCTGGGCTAGGGGTATCAAGCACAACAAGGGATGGAGAGAAGGATATTTAATGGGTAGTTAGGTCGATCCGCCCCATAGGTATAAATAGGTTATTAAAGAGAGAAGTTTTATTTTCTCTCAAACCCTCTCCCTCTCCCAAGGTTGCGCCGACCCCTCTCCCTCTCCTCTCTTGTGCGCACGCAACACCAAGCCCTAGAGGGCCGGCCAAGGCTTTCCTCCAAGAGATATTCCTATATTCGGGATCCCCGCGGCGAGAGGAACGCGTAGACGTGAAGAATTCTCGAGATCTCAAGTTTCTCCGAGCCTATACGTTAATCTTGGTTGTAAGTCCAAGATATCAATGTAAGTACTGCTCACCTGCAGTAAGAGGCGGTTTTTCCGCAAGAATTACCCTTAAAAGTTTTTAAAAGAGATATTTCCTTTTTGTTTGAGTTTTTGCATGTGATCTTAGTTCATTATATGCTTATATATGTTTGATTAAGTACCCTATGTGAGTTTAGGGTCCAAGAAAAGCTATGAGAAAAGAAAAGAGAAGATAAAGATAAGAAAAGAAAAGGCCAAGGCCTTAAGAAATCCCCAAAAGTCAAGACTTAGGGATTTTAGCACGCAAGGTGCTCCAGAAAATGCCAAGGCATTTACAGATAAGAAAGAAAAGAAAGAAAAGCTATTTTATTTTATAAGGCCAGTACCCGGCGTCCAAGGGCGTCGTTAAAGAAATCCAGGTGTCCAATTCCAAGGTCTTGGCCCTGGTAGACCAAGGTCTGCTCTATTAGGATTGGTGGCTCGCTACCCCAACCTTTTAGGGAACGCGCATATGAGATGGTACTTACGTCTTCAGTGGATCCAAGTGATTATATTTTCAAGTATATGCTTTAGCAAAGTTTCGAAAATTTAAAGAGTTTTCAAAAAGTTAAAGAATAGCTAAAGTTTCCAAGTTGAGCCAAGAAAAGTAAAATGAGATTTATTATTGCTTGAGTATGCATGTTTTGAGCTATACATGTCCTTAGTTTTCTTTCAAGCATATTAGTATCTCATATGATGTTCAGTTTGATCTAGAAGCATGTTTGCATATTTCGAGTTTTTGTGAGCTAGATAGTACTTACTAAGCTTTTTGCTTACTAGTTGCATTTCCTCTTATTGCAGATAAAGGTAAAGGCAAGCAATTCTGAAGGAAGACGACGAGGCGGTGCTGAGTAGAGTGTGTGTGGTGGCTGATTATGGAGAGATCGTTGGCGCAAGACAATTTAGCTATTAATTCATAATGTTATAGATCATTTGAATTTCGAGTTCTTGCTTTATAAAGTTTAGCGAACATTTGAGCTTTGGATAGTTTTACATGCTCAATTTCCTAGAGTAAAGATTTCATGTCATTTCATTTAGCTTATATATTCTTATGCTTGCATTGGATGAGTGGAAATGTGAGTAGATGGAGATATTGATACTTTGTTAGGATAATAGACACATGTGCCAAGATAGTATCAAATTCTCTTTGATTTAAGTTTTATTGCTTATAAATGTTTAGAAAAGTTGCATTCACATTTCATAATGCTTTAGCAAAGTCATAGAACATGTATTTGGTGTCATGAATGTATAGAAGTCAAGATTGGTACAAACTTTAGTGTTAAAGTTCATATATCTTGAATAGTTTGTTTTCTTCCGCAAAAGTCCAAATTTCAAGTTTATGGATTCGTTTTAATTGGCTAAACTCATTAGAAAACTGTCATAGAGTGTAGAAATGGTGTCATGATTCCATATGGCTCGAAAGTATAGGTTTGGTGGAGTTTTGAAGCAAGTGCCAAAACCTGTAAATTCAGAATTCAGGCCTATCAGTCGACTGATACAGTATCAGTCGACTGATACCCGAAGGTTGAGTTGGGTGAGGCAGGTTTCAATAAGTATCATTTTACGAGTTTTTGAGAAAGGAAGTGTGACATGGTATCATGCATGACTACTTAAGTTAGAATATCATTCTTAGATGAATTTAAAAAGAAAAAAAAAAGATTTCCGCATTTTTAGTTATGTATCAAAAGTAGAGAAGTAGAGAGAAGTAACGATCCGTCTGAAGGTAGAGAAGGCGGGTCGCTACACTTATGTGGGCCTTGCCAAAAACAAGAGTAAATGGGATAAAAAGAAAGTGCATGCATCAAGGATTGAACCTTGGACCTAGAGCCTCATCATGCATGTACTAACTAATTCACCTAGCATGGGAGTGCTATTGGGAAAGAGAGAAGAATTTAGTTGAGGCTAAAGGAAGTTAATGAGGCACCATATGAAGAGGCACCATGCCCCTTCACTTAGTATAAAAGCGATGGATGAGAAGTGAAGAGACTTAAGTTACTTTTCTTCCACCAAGGCTCTTCCTCTCCTCTCTTCTTCCTCCTCCTTGCCTCCTCCTTGCCGAGATTCACCAAGGAGATTTCCCCTTTGGAAAACTTCACAAGAGGACTCCCTCTTGAAGATCCAAGTTCTTCTACAAGGCTACAAGGGCAAGGGGTGTTCTAAAGTCAAGAAGGTTTTCATTTTCTTTCTCAATTCAAGGTTTATAACCAAGATAAAAAGATGTAAGACTCCCTCACACGTGGTATAATAGTTTTTATTTTGTCTATCATGATTTAAGTTTTGTTTGGGATCTATGTTGAGAAAACTATGGACTTAGGGTTCTTACAACTTTCGGCCAAGCACCCTTTTTGGGTTTAGGATGATGTTAAGACCTCATTTATGCTTCCTAATATTTTCTCATGATAAATAAAGAATGAATTATGAGTTGTGGAATTTTGGTAGCACCCTTAGACCATCATGAAGTTTCGGCCATCTCTTCCTTTCCATGGTTAGGATTAGATCTAACCCTCCAATCATGCTTATTATGATTCCCTATGATATAATGGATGTTAATTGTGAATTATATGAATTTTTCATGGATTTAAGACCCCTCTAGGGTTTCGGCCAAGACCAAATTATAGGGCTAGGAATTAGGGTTAGCCCCAATCATGTCTTCTAATGGCTTCCTATGACATTGTATGTATTGTATGGGCTTTACTTTACTTATGGTACCTCACATGTTGATAGAATAATGGAACTTTTATCTATAACTTTTGGTCAAGCACCAAGTCTAGGGTTTGGGTTAGTCTAAGGTTTCAAGTGTACTTTTTTATGGCTTATTATGATGTAGATATATGTTCAACCATGTTATATGAATTTTATGATGCGTAAACCCTAACTTTATGTGCTATGCATCATGACCTTGTATGCTTATATTATGTGCCATGTTTTAGTAGGTTTTATTTATGGATGTTTTAAACCATATATCATGAACACATGTGTTGTGAAGTAAGCATCATGTTTATGTAGAATTATGCATGCATTATGTTAAATGCCTTGAACATATGTATATTATGGTTATGTAAACCTATGTATGTATTATGTTGAATGTCATGAACCTATGTAGTATGTATTATGTTCATATGGATCCTACCCATGCATGCTTTATGATAGATACCATGATCATGTATGCTATGTGATATGTACTATGTATGAAAAAAACTTATCTATGCATGCTTACCTTATGTATCATGATCATGCAAGCTTTATGAACTATGATGATGTTTATGCCTTAAGGCATAATTATGTATGTATGTCATGCCTTATGAATGAAGATGATGAATGAAGATGATGTTCATGCCTCTAAGGCATAATGATGTGTGCATGACATACCTTATGAATGAAGATGATGTTCATGCCTTTAAGGCATAATGATGTTATGCATTAACTATGAATGATGAAATGCTAAGTATGCTTTATACCATGCTTTATGTATTAAGATCATGTTATGTCTTTAAATATGCCATGTAAGTTCTATAAATGATGTAAAAAGAAGCATGTGAAGCTATTTTACTTTATGTATGGGCTTGTACCGGTCCCAAGTAAGGTCCAAGGGAAGGGCTCCTTATGAAAGCCTCGGTGTGGGACTACCGAAGCTATCCTCGGTTCTGGGACTACCGAAGTTGTCCAACAGGGATGGGCTCCTTATGAAAGCCTCGGTTCTGGACTACTGAATCTGTCCCTAGGTTGAAGGTAACCTTACCCTAGTGGGTCAAGACTAGCTACCTCGTATTTACTTAGGGATGCGCGCAAATGATGGATGTATGTATGTGATACAAGCCGGGACCCCCTATGATGTTGAGATTTATGTTTAAGTATTTATAAATTTGATTTTCAAATAAGCATCCTTATGTTATGTGCATTTACCTCATGCATTCATTCATGTTTGTCATCTATGCCTTGTCAAGTATGTCATATGCTTATGTTTATGTCAAGAACTTCTTCATGTAAAGTATGTCATATGCTTATGTTTATGTTAAGAACTTCTTCATGTCAAGTTTGTTATATGCTGATGTTTATGTCAAGAACTTCTCCATGTCAAATATGTCATATACTTATGTTTATGTCAAGAACTTCTCTATGTCAAGTATGTCATATGGTTATATTTTATGTCAAGTACTTATGCCATGAGCTCTATGCACTTTCATTTCATGTTAAACACTTCTATATGATTTTGTGTTTTCATGTACATCTATATACCTCCTCATGTTAAATGCTTTATGAATACATTCTCATGATATGATGTTGTTTTATGTTACACTCTCCATGTTATGTTTTTCCATTGACTATATGTGACGTATGATTTTAGTGAGTAGGAAAGAGTATTACTAAGTCAATGTGCTTATAAGTTTCATTTTCTTATACCGCAGATCAAGCAAGAGGATACTAAGCTAAGGGAAGCAGCAGGAGGGGCAAGTGTGTGTGTGTGGCAGTGACTTAGCAAAAGAAAAAGAAAAGGATCCTATTGCTCATAATTGTCACATGCCTTATGTCTTGCATTGTCATCTTTAGTTTCATGCTATACTTTATGATAGTTTTCCTAAAGAACAACTTCTTATGTTTTGCATTGTCAACTCTAGTTTCATGTTATACTTTATGATGGTTTCTTTCTAAAGAACAACTTATGTTGATTTCCAGGATGTGTTCATTTAGAACAATATGTTGGCTTTAAGCTTGATGGTTGGATAAGTTATATTTAATGCAAACATGTATAAAGAATGTCTTGTCTCACATGCTATGTCTTATTTCTTTTATGATATGACAATGCTAAGTTTACCAAGTAACCATGTTTAAGAATGATAGTTAAGATATGCCAATATGAGTTGCAAGGTTTAAATGCATATGCATGAAGTTTTAAATTATTCCGCTGCATTAAGATCTCCATATGCATATATGTATGTTCGTGTAATGCCGCCTTCCGCCTACATCATAGGGCGGAAAGGGCGGGCATTACAGGTTGTTATCACAGCATGATTGTCATCTCACTACACACACATCAAGCCTTCTTCCTGCAGGTTCCAAGTAAGTACCCTTATGCATACCTTACTTTCTTTTATGATTCTAGAATATGCAAGTATGAATGATACCCAGAGAGTACTTTTAGGATATGTAAATATGAATGACACCTTACCTTAGTTTATGATATCAAATGCTTTAGAGTTTGATATGTGGGTAGGAATAACAATAACTTATATTAGCCTTACTTGTCTTTTATGAATAGAATCATGACTAGAAGACAGAGTAACAGAATTAATGAGACTACTTCATCGCCCGACCTGATGCAATTAGTGACCGAACTTCAGCGTCAGGTTACTGAGCAGCAGCAAACCATTAATACTTTGATGAACCAGCAAGAAAACACTACCACTCCACCGTCGAACCAGACTGTGACACCCGTCATGCCTATGGTTACGCAAACCCCTCCGACAGGCCCTGCCACTGTAGCACGACAAGAGGCTTATCTGATCCAGTGGTTGAGGCTGAAACCGAAAAATTTCTCGGGTGTTTGATAACCACCATTTTTGCTGATTATTTTAGGCTCTTGAATCCATGCTTGATCTACATTTTATATGCTTAAGTTTGCAATTGTATTAGGTTTCATGTATTTCCCTTGTTTTGGCTTTTAATTCAAATCTTTATATATTTGGGATATTTTTAGCACTAAATTTGAATATCCTTTTGTAGGCTTCAAATGATCATGGACCTAGATCAAATCGGGTCAGACTTGAGTCAGCATTGGATCCAGATCAAAGGGATCAAGCATCGGATTGATAGGAGCCGTCCAATCTAGAGAACGGCTAGATCATAGCCATCGGTCAACATCTGGTCAATCCGAGTTCAAGATAGAGTCAATCATGACCATAGATTATGATCTGAAAATTTCAGCCAAATCAGAAGTAATCTGACCATTGGATCGAGCTCAAGATGTTCTAGACCATCCATTCAAGAAAAAGGAAGATCTGGATGATCCGCCACTGATCTGGTTAATCCGAGCTGGGAGCAGGTAGATCAGGACCATTGATTGGGATCTATGGAGTTTGGTTCAGATCTGAAGAGATTCGACCGTTGGATGAAGCCAAATTGATCTCAGCCGTCCGTTGCTTCCATCATCATATGGCTGAGCAGTGACTGGACCGAACCAAGACATTGGCTGACTGGACCGAACCCAAGCTGTGTCGAACCAAGAGGTCTGAACCGAACTGCTTGGTCTGTTTGGGATGAACACAAGGGAACTACTTGGCTTGACTGAACCAAAGACTGGACTGAACTCAAGCTGAGCTGCGGTTTGGCTGACCCAACCGTTGAAGCCGAGACAACAAAAGAGGGCAGATGACACACAGCTAGGGCATCCTCTCGACACTCCATCTTCTCCACGGAGGCGAGGGCGATCGGGGAGAAGTGGTTGCTGACGAGGGGTTCCCGTCTCAACCCATCTTCTCTACCTTCACCGCCGGACGGACCATCAACGCCGACCGCACAAGCTAGGGTTCAGGGGTTCCGAGCCCTAGTCGACTTCATCACCGCCGGAGCTTTGATCGATCGCAGTTTGAGAGGTTCCCAACTCGATCAGATCTTCTCCATCCTCTCTCCACTCCATCGCAAAGCTAGGGCCCAGGGGTTCCAAGCCCTAGTCGACTTCACCGCCAGCGATCATCCATCTTCATCAATTTCGGCAGTTTTTCAATTCCAGCCTTTAGTTCAATTCCAGTTTTTTACAGCAGAATCAAATTTGAATTTGTGTGTTTCAAATTGCGTGTTTCAAATTCCAGCCTTTTCACAGAGTTTCTTCGCAGCAGAATTCTGATTCGCAGCTTCCTACTTCATCAGATCCGGCAGCATTTCTGATTAGCAACTTTCCTTCACAGCAATTATTCGGCAGCAACTTTGTTCTTCTTCACAGCATTTTCAGAGTTTCCTTCATATGCAGATTACTGTCCAGCAATTTTTCAACATTACCTTTTAGCAATTCCTAGTTCTTTCACAGCTTTTCTTCCTTCAAAGCAGTTTGTTTCACAGCTGGCAGCCATTGCTTCACAGCCGTGTTTGGTCCTTCATCAGGCAGTAGCTCAATTATCAGAATTGGTGGTTTAATCGCGTTGTTAGTTGAAGATTGATCTTATTTGATGAATGTTATGTGTTGAATGTGAATGTTTGTATTTGATGATCCTTCCCCATTTCAATTTGCACTTACTTGAAGAAGTTTCAATCATGTCTATCATGTGTTCGATTAAATGCCTTTTAGAACAGTTAATATCAATTGTGATGCCTTTTAGTTGCTTAACTCCTATTTGGATTGCTTTTCTAATTGCTTAAGTTTCATGTCTTCATTTACATGCAATTAAGTTAGGATATTAGATTTCTTTAATGCTGTAGGTTTTGTTCTATGCTAGTTTAGTTAATGCTTAATTTCTAGTTGTCTTTTTCATTACTGCGCTTCTAATTAGGTTAAATTAGATTTCCTTACCTGTACTGTCTTTCCTTAATTAGACTAGATTTCATACCTGCTTTGCTATGTTTTTTTTTCGTAGTCTTAAAGTTCAAATCCAAACCCCAGTTTGATATCAAAAATCCAAAAGCAATAAAATACGACCCTGAGATTTATCATGTACCAACTACATTCATTGGGAGACGACTCGAGTTACTCTATGCTTCATTAGTTTAGAGGAATTCGATACTTAAATTGTATTTGAAACCGTGACACGACTGTACCGGTTATCAGTGTTGGCGAACCATGGGACGCCCAAGCGTGGTTCAAGATAGTGGAAAGTATAATCGAGCTACTGGACTGGCCTGAACATGAGAAGATCATGTGTGCATCATTCTGCCTTTCTGGGGACGCTAGAATGTGGTGGGAAATGGTCAAGCCCAAAAGACAGGTGATGTAACACCCCAATTTTTACGATTTGAGTACCTGGGGATTGTTTAAAGTTCGGGACGAACTTTTTATAAGATGTGTAGGATTGTAACACCCCAAAATTTCACCATGAATAATATTGTGAATTCATTATGAAATATTAGGTGAATAATATTGTGAATTCATTATGAAATATTATGTGAATAATATTTTGGATTCATGGAAAATTATTATAAAAATATTATGTAAATAATGTTATGAATTCAGGAAAATTTATAGGGAATCTATGCTTGATTTCCCATATAGAATGTTATGAAATATCATGAAATTCATGAAATATTATTATGAAAGATCATGAAATATTATCATGAAATATTATGGATTCATGAATATGAAATATTATGGAATTCATGAATTATTATCATGAAATATTATGGATTCATGAATATGAAATAATAAAAATATTATTAAATAATATTTATGGAATATTATGAAATAATATGAATTCATGAAATATTATTAATATTATGAAATGATATGAATTCATGAAATATTATTAATATTATGAAATATTATGAATATCATGAAATATTATTAGTATTATGAAATGATATGAATTCATCAAATATTATTAATATTATGAAATATTATGAATATCATGAAATGTTATTAGTATTATGAAATAATATGAATTCATGAAATATTATTAGTATTATGGAATAATATGAATTCATGAAATATTATTAATATTATGAAATTTCATGATGGGTTTGGCTTAGTGGGCTTTGATATGGATTAGTGCAAATGGAGATAAAAAGAAGAGGTGGAATGGAGGAAGCGAGGATTGAACCTTGAACCTCCTAGGTTGCACTCTCCGTGTCTTAACCACTACACCAAGCATTGTTTCTTGTTGAGAGAATAAGAAACATGCTTGTTAAGCGTGTAATAGTGAAGAGACATGTCTTTTCATGAGAAAAGTATAAATAAGAGAGGGAAGAGGTGTGAGTAACTTCCTCTTCTTCTTCCTTTTCTCTTCCCCACCGAAATTCCTTCTTCTCCTCTCCTCTTTTCCATTTTTTCGAAAAGTGCTCCCTAGGGTTCTAACCCTAGGGGATTGGAAGGAAGAAGGCTCTTGCCCTCTATTAGGGCCAAGGAGTCTAGAGAAGAAATAGTAAGAGGAACCATCACCTCTCCTTCAACCAAGGGTACCCTAAGGATCTAGGGAAGGCGAAATTCAAGCGAAAGGATGTAAGTATCCCCTCGCCTGCAGTGTAATGGTTATTGTATGTATTCTTCATGTTTTGCTTTTGGAAAAAGGGAGTCTTCCCTTTAGGTAAGTTTCGGCCACCCCCTTAAGGGGAGGCCTTGGCTACTTTTTGATGCATGAGGAGACCTTTGGGACTTAGGGTACATATGTATGATGATTTCCCATCATGTTGTGATAAGGAAAAGTAGGGTTATCCACCCTACAAGTTTCGGCCAAGAGGAGAAAGGTTAGGCTTTTTGGGTTGCTTGCTATCCTATGATGTGTCCATGATTAGTAGTGTAGATAAAGTGTTTGTGTAAATGTTTGTATGAAGATTGGATGTCAAAAACCTAGCCTACCCTACCCTACAAGTTCGGCCAACCCTAGGTGGATGAGGGTTTAAGGTTGTATGATTTTTCTTATGATATATCCATGCTTAATAGTATAGGTAAGGTGTTTGTGTAAATGCTTGTGTGGATATTTGAAGTCAAAAACCTAGCCTAGCCATCCTACAAGTTTCGGCCACCCTAGGTTAGGGTTTAGGGTTGCTGCATTTTATTCCCATGATGCATGCTATATATGATATGTGATGATTGTATGGGATGTACCCTATGAGATATGCTTAGGATTGCTATGATGATATGTATGTACAAGTGGTGTTTAAATGGAATATTGATTTGGAAACTAAATGTCCCTAGCATGTGATATTCGGCCAAGCATGAAATATTAGGTTTATAAAGGTTAAATTATCCCATGTGATATGATTATATTAGTGAGATGATATGTGAATGCATGTGATGAACAAATGGAATGCTTGATTGGAAGAACTTGGACTTCCCTAGCCATGACATTCGGCCAACCCTAGATTAGGGTTAGGGTTGCTTGATTTTCTCCCATGGTGCATGCTATAGTATGATACATGATATATATATATATATGTGGGATGTTGGTAAGGGATGTTTTGATGTCAAAAACCTAATCTACCCCTACCCTTGAGTTTCGGCCAAAACCCTAGTTTTAGGGTTAGGAACCATTTGATTTACCCATGAAGCATGCTACCACTTCCTATGATATGAATATGATTTATGTGATCAACCTTGTCATATATAAGATATGTTTAAGGGGTTGAATTATGATCTATGTATGAGCATGCATTATAGCCCATAGGGCACCCTTATGAAATGCATGCTTTATACTAGACTCGTTATCATGATTATGGAAATCTATGTATGAGCATGCATTATAGCCCATGGGGCACCCTTATGAAATGCATGCTTTATACTAGGCTAGTTATCATGATTATGGATGCATACATATGCATAAGAATGAGCCTTGTAGGGCATGAACGAAGAAGGCTTAGGGCCTAAAGAATGCTTCCCTAGAAGGTTGGGACTAAGAGCATACTTTATGAAAATGGAGAACATGATAACTATTTTATTTTATAATGGCTTGTACTATAGACTCTTAAAGCGAGTCAAATGATTATGATACTAGGCTGAAGGACTTTTGAGAAGGCCTAGTAAACCCTAGTGGTTCGGGATTAACTACCTCGTTCCTACTTAGGGGCGCGCGCAAAACATGAAGTACAAGCCGGGCCCTAATGATTATGCTATGTTCAAGTATTATGTTTATATGTTTTCAAAGAAACCTTCCTATGAAGTTAATATGCTTAGATGTTTAACATGCTTAAACACTTACCATGCTTGAATGTGATTTATTCTCTTATCTTTCTATGATATGGATTTTGCGAGTAGGACAGGATCTTACTAAGCATTTGTGCTTACTAGTTTATATGTTGTCTTATGCTGCAGATAAGGGTAAGAGACACTTAAACTAAAGGAAGAGGCAGGAGGGCTGAAGATGTATGGGGTGGTGGCTCGGGAAATAAAGATCTTCATATCTACAATATTATGCTTATGTTAACATTTCTTTAGTAATGAATGTTACACTTGGATTACTCATAAACTTGATTATATTATGAGTTGAACCTATCATGTTATAGGTTAGTTTTGAACAAGCATGCTTAGTACTTTGTTATTAGTACTTTAAGAAAAAAAAAATTATACGAATGATAGTACGTGACCCCGCCCCGAGAGTAGATATAAGGGCGGGCGTCACAGGTGAACCAGATGAAGTGGACGGATTTCAAATCGAAATTCTTCAATATGCGTGTCACAAACAAACACTACGACGAGTTCACGAAATTCCGACAGGGCAACCTCTCAGTCAATGAAGTCGTGATGAAATTTAACCGACTAGCTCGCCTATGCCCCGAGCTGGTCTGCACTGAGAAAGAAAGGGTCAGACTTATGCTGAAGAAGTTGCGGCCCGAAATAGCCTTGAACGTGGCCGGCGGAGTTAATAGACCGCAGACTGTCGAGGAGTTGTTTAGTAGTGCCCTACTCACCGTGTATTACCTGAACAATATCAATTAGCAAAGGAAGGCGCTTAATGAAAGTAAGAATCAAGTTCACTCCGGGATTCTCGATTCTTTTCCTTTCATTATCCCTAATGTTCTTCCCTTTCATTATCACTCAGGAGGTCAGAAACCCTTGAGTACCAACGCTAACTGGAAGGGAGACCAAAGTGGTAAAAGGAAGCCATGGAACAACTCCCAAGGGGGCCCAGCAAATAAACAGTCCAGGTTCCCCCCGTGCGCTACATGCGAAAAAACGCATCCCGAGGAATGCTACAAAGGTACGAACCGGTGTTTCATCTGCGGAGTGGAACGACACATGGCCTCTTATTGTCCTACTAAGAACCAGGCACCTCCCCAACAGCATGTTCAGTACCAGGGTGCACCAGCGAAACTACATTATATGCAAGCTGAGATGAAAGGTACCCCGATGAGCCAAGAGAGATTGGAGGCCCCACCAACTATGACGAATGCCAGGGTTTTCTCTATTACCAAGGAGGATGCCGCGAATGCTTCTACGGTTGTCACAGGTTAGATACTTATTTATAGGTAGTATGCTACTGCATTATTTGATACTGGGGCAACACACTCGTTCGTTTCTATGCCATACACTAAGAAGATAGATATGCCTCCACAAGTTCTAGACTGTAAGTTCTTAACGACCTTGCCTTCGGAAGAAATAATGACATCCACTCACATGCTGTGTGCTGTGCCATACGGAATTGCTGAAAGAGAACTCTACTGCGATCTGATAGTACTCGACATGCAGGATTATGATGTTATATTGGGTATGGATTTTCTGAGCAAATACGGTGCTTCTATCGAGTGCCGTAAGTGAAAGGTGGTCTTCCAACCCGAGGCAGATTCTATGTTTGAATTTATCGGAAGGCCAAGGAAAAGAACCGGGAAATTCTTATCGACTCTCAAAGCACAGAAGATGTTAGACAAGGGATACACTAGATTTCTAGCACATGTGGTCGACGCAAGTCAAACAAAGGACCAGATGCTAGAAGATGTCAGGATTGTATGCAATTACCCAGAGGTATTCCCAGATGAATTACCAGGATTAGCTCCTGATAGAGAAGTGGAATTCGAGATCGAATTGGTTCCTGGTACAAACCCCATCTCCAAGGCACCTTACCGTATGGCGCCGGCTGAATTAAAGGAGCTTCAGGAACAGCTACAGGAGTTACTCGATAAGGGACTTATTCGCCCTAGTCATTCTCCATAGGGAGCTCCAGTACTGTTTGTGAAGAAGAAAGACGGATCTATGCGAATGCGTATAGATTACCGAGCGCTGAACAACGTGACGATCAAGAACAGGTATCCCCTTCCGAGGATAGATGACCTGTTTGACCAGTTGAAGGGAGCCACTATTTTCTCTAAGATTGATATGAGGTCTGGTTATCATCAAGTCAGAGTAAAACAGGATGATATTGTTGGGGCAATCGGCCCTGAGATGATCTGGAGGATCATGATATTTTGATGTGTGGGCAAAATGGTTAAGTTAGGATTTGTGTTGTTCTCACATATGTACTTGAGTGTGCAGGTGTACAGGTATATGTGGACTTGGGTGACGTCTTTAGGTGAAGGATGGCATGGAGGTAAGCTGGAGGCTTACGTGCGCATCCGAGGGACCATGAATAGCAGAGATGATGAGCCGAGGGACACGGACTTCGAGGCATACGTGAAGGGTGGCATGGAGGCAAGCTGGAGGCTTGCGTGCGCATCTGAGGGATGAGGGCCAAAGATGAAGAAGGCGTGAAGGCAACAGTCAAGACTGCTGGTGAAGAGTCAACTGAGTTGTAAGGGTCTGAGTATGTGTGTATACTCAGGGGATAAGCCGGGAGGGTTTGAGTGCGGAGAGACTTGTACTCGGGAGAGAAACCCTAGGCTTAGGTCTCGGACCAGTCGACTGGCCTTGGGGCAGTCGACTGGTGCCAACTGGAACAGCTGGCTAGAATTTGAACGTTATGCTGTAACGGTCGAATCTGAGTGGGACCAGTTGACTGCCATTTGGGCAGTCGACTGGTAGCGGCTGTTTCAGATTCGAGTTCTATTTAAATGGGCTCGTTTCCTACCTTGTTTCTTGACGAAACTCACTTGGTGAAGGTGAGTTAGTAGTCTTATATTCTCAGGTTGTGTCCAAGGTGTTGTGGAGAGGTTTCTCCACCCATAAGGAGCGACACGTGATAGCCGGAGATTATCCGGCGAGTGATCCACCGACGGATTGTTGGATTAGTCACCCAGCCGGGGTGGATACCAACTAAATCTGGTATTGTTAGCATTGTTATTTATTTCGCATATTATTTCCGCTGCGCTAACATCTCTGTAGAGATCAAACGATCCGAAAAAGTGCATTCACCCCCCCTCTACACGCCACATCGATCCTTCAGTTGGTATCAGAGCGAGTATCGCTCTTGATCGGACTAACCGCCGAGGGAGCACTTGCTAGAGGGAAAAGAGTCATGGATGACAAGTTGGGTGACGATATCAACTCACCACCATCATACGAGCAAGAGAATTTTGACTATTAGAAAGATAGAATGAAAAATTGGCTCGGGATGGATTGGGAGTGTAGAATGACCGTTGAAGACCCGTTCGAAATTCCCAAGGATAAGCACGGCAAAAAGCTTCGCCCTAGATATTGGACAAGAGAACAACAAGAACAAGCTAGAGCCAATGAGAAGGTAATAAATATATTGATTAATATATTGTCTAACCATGTTTTGGGTAATGTAGGGAAATATTCAAATGCATGTGAATTGTGGAATAAGTTGGAAGAACTTCATAAGAACCCTTCACAAGCTCGAGTAGTCGAAATATCTAAAGAAGCGAGTACAATAATCCAAGAGGATCAAAATGAGAAATTGCCCGCGTCATCAAGTGAGGAACCATGTACTTAATCAAGAGAAGAAGAGGAAGAATTATCATCAAGGGTTGAGGGGGAGGAGAGACCTTCATCCTCACAAGAGCAAGAGACAACTTTCACCTCCACCAAAGCTAAGTCAAAAGAGCATATTGTATGCTTTGGTTGCAACAAAAGGGGACACTACAAGGATAAGTGCCCACTAGGAAAAAGGGAGGTAATTTCTAAGCCCAAGTCCATTCAAATTAAATCTAATGTGGGTTGTAGGAATGAGAAAATACAAAACAAAAGAAAAAGGATTCGGTGTTTCACATGCGGGGAACTCGGGCACTATCATACAAAATGCCCAAGAAGTGGAGAGCTCAAGAAGATGGAGCACTTCAGGAAATGGGAGAAAGAAGAAAGAAAGAGGAGCATTCATCAAGAGGGAGCACCTAAGGTAAGGAAGGTACCCTCTAACCCAATTCATACTTCAAGCTTTTCAATGAATGCTCAAAATGCATGTTTGGATGATAGAATTAATAAGTGTGTGCCCATGCGTGTTTTTGCATTCAAATATCATGATAGGAATAGAAACAATTTTGTATGCAAAAACACCAAAAACCCTGTGATGCATGATAAATCTAGGGTTTCTAGGACTAAGGACCAAAGGATAAATCCTAAGACAATGTAAAATATTCTTGGAAAAATAGATAGACCTAGAAATGATAATATTAGATCTAGTGATCCTAAGATTAAGAAGTTAGAAAAGGAAAATCAAATGTTGAGAGCAAAACTTGATAAGTTGGAACAAAACCTTGGTAGAATCATTCAAGGGCCCGCAAAATTAAAGATGATACCAAAGGACCATCCTAAGAGGGTTGGGGTTGATGAAATGCCATATTCAAGGATGCCCTACAACTATGGTAGAGAAAAAGTCAAGAATAGCAACGAAAAGCCATTTGAAGAAAGGAAAAAGGAATTAACCAAGAAAAAGGTTTATAGGATTAAGAGAGTGATAAAGGAAAGTCGAGAAGCACCGGAAGAGCATCGGTGTGGTCTTGCCATCGTAGAAGGGCTACCTAAGGAGATAATTAGGGCTAGGAGCTCAAGGGAGAGATCTGGAAGCCAAAATAGGGTTCATGGCCAATGGATTTCAGGTGGGTTCCTTCTAGGAGTTTGAAAAGGGATATAGGGTGTGCCAAGAGGTTTAAAAGGCTAAGGGTAGTCTTAATCCTAGAGAGTTGGCACACTTAAGGAGGATTATTAAGATAAAGGTGAAATTAGGATTTTAAATAAGACAAATTAAGTTTAATGCCTAAATACCATATAATTTGATGCTATGAATGGATTATGAATGATTATGGGAAGTAGTATCGAGGTGAGGCCCAAAATAGGACTTTTGGGAAGAGGTTTATGATACTTTCTTATGAAACTCGGAGTTTGTACCAAACTTGGGATTTGGGATGACTTTAACTGAAATTATATTTTTCCCACGTAAATATAGGATCCACAAATCTCCTTACAAGATTTCAGAATTTTTGGGAATTTATGGAATTAGTTAGGAATTTCTGAAGTTCGGACTGAAAATCTGAAAATTCAGAGCAGCTGACACCAGTCGACTGGCTGGAAGCCAGCTGACTGGCAAAGTTCACAGAATGAAATTACGGTGTTGCCCAGTCAACTGCCCCAGGGGCAGTCGACTGGGTCGCGGGTTCTATAAAAAGAAAGGGCGCACCGGGAAAGGAAAACCTAGGGTTTTAGCTGCTCAATCCCGGTGATTTTCACCTTCTCATAACTCCTCTTGCGTCCTAAGCTCCTCCTAAGCCCTAAAATCAGTCCCTAAGGTCTCCCCTCACTCCGATCTACCTCTAGGGTTTGTTGAAAACCTCTCTTCAAGACAACACACGCGATTTTCAAGAATCACAATGCAAAGAGCAAAGAGGTATAGCGTTTAAAGTTCATTTCTCCATTTAGACTTTGCATTAACACTAATATGATTTTTGTGTGTGTTCTTTGATGTTTTCTCTTTTGGGGGGGGGGGTGTCTTGGTATGCATGCATATGTTTGGTAAATTAGGGTCTTTCTAACAGGTCTAGAGGTGAGGGCTCATCCCGACCAGGCCCCTAAGGTCCAGATGACTCTAGATTTAGAAGTCTAGAGTGCAAAAAGCGATTTGAGCAAAATGAATTTGTGCAACTACCATGTCGATACCTCAATAAAGCATACTTTGAGGAGAAGGGACCTCATATTATTGAAATGATTACTCATTTCGGCATGGAACAACTCGTATACTGTCAACATGACGTCAATCTTGATCTGTGCAAAGAGTTCTTTGCAAATCTGACTTGTCTTGATCTAGACAATAGAGTGTATGAGTCAAGGGTAGCTGGTGTCACCATTCCGTTCACACCTATGGTTTTAGCCAATTTTCTAGAATGTCGGGCCTCGAACAATGTCAATACCTACTTTCCAAACATTGTTGAACCACTTGAATTCCCAGGTGTCACCATTGATCAGATTCATGTCCACTACTTCAGGAGACACAGACATGAATCTGAACATACTTTCGACGCAAAACCTATGAGTCCACCCAGTCATGTGCTCTACAAGATTGTGGTAGAATGTCTCCTACCCATCGTCACTAAGGGGAGGGCGAGGATTAGGTTGCCTCACTTAGTGATGATGTATGCACTTGAGCGACGACTGGATATAGATGTGTCCTTGCATGTGTTTGCCTCCATTTGTCACCTGTCCCAGAGCGTGAATGGAAAGATTTATATGCCTTTTTGTCACATGTTGACGGAGTTCTTCCAACTGCGTTTTGGCATTCGAGTCACTAGTGGTCAGGTGCACCACTTGTCAAATGATTATGATCAAATAGGCACCCGCCAATTGTCTTTAGCGGGCATTGAGTCTCGACAGGGGGTATTTGTGTGGAAGGAGCGCCAGGAGGCAGCTGATGCAGGTGAGGAGCCCGCTGAGCCTATCACACGAGCAGAGTTTACCCGCCTCCAGACAGATGTTCATACTATTCAGGAGGGCGTTCAGAGTTTTCAGCAGGACCAGGCAGCTACTCAGAGAGAGGTACATGGTCTGACAGAGTTTTGCCAGGGATTTATGGCCAGGCAGGATACCATGTACGAAATGCTGCAGCGATGGGATTTATCGTATCAGGGTCCTCCTGCTCCTCCACCTCCTCCTCCAGATGGTGATGATCACATGTATTTCTGATCATCGGACGCAGTATTTGAGAGTCTTTCGGTGTTGAGAGTATTCTGTATTGTTATGATATTATACCTCTCAAACACTCCCTTTTATGTATTTGGATGACTTCCGGCCTTTTGGCCCTCGCTACTCTCGTACTGGCCAGTTGTTGGCAAAACATATGACTTTATATATTCTGTCTTTCACATTATGGTTATCTTATTAAGATCTTATATTACCGTGATAATGTCCTTGATAAATTATACACTTTCATTATACTACTTCTATTAAGATTGTGTTTGTGTGAAATGATTACGGCTAGTATCTTGCTAAACATTTTGATATCCTTTATGTGTATATGTGTGCTTATGATACATTCTACATGTTTTGATTGAAAATCACATAAAATGTTATATCTGCTCAAAATGTTATATTCTCATCTCTTTTAACATGGCTTGATTGACAATCCAATAAAGGTGTTATATGTGAAAAAGGAATGGTTCTTTAGACTCAAAAGAAAATGGGGAGGAGACCTTGTCAAAATAGAAACATTTATATGTACAAGGGGAGTTTGCAAATCATTTCAAAGGTCAAGTCAAAGTGATAAGCGGTAGCAAACACTAGAAATCATGATTAAACCTCTAGACTGATACAAAACTTGCATTATTTGGATTATTTTGGATTTGTACCAAAAGTCAAGCACGGTTGATGATTTTCATGAACCAAATTTTTCTAGGGTACGGAATACCTTAACAATTGTGCTTGCCAGGTTTCCCATTTTTCCCGATTTTCTGGAATTTTATATTCGTTTCTGAATTTCATCTGAAATTCTAAAATCTGTCGTATCAGTCGACTGCCCTGGGGGCAGTCGACTGATAGAATGGGCAGAATGGGTGTTGTGGATTCTGAAAGGGATTTCAGAAATCTGGTTAAGTTCTTTTTGGCACCTAGGGTTTGGTTGCTTTAGGCAATCTTTTGATGGTGTCAAAGGGGGAGAATTTGTGTATTAAGTTAGGTTTGGGTTGAAACTTAACTTAAGTTTGGTTGTGACTTTAGAGTTAAGTGTTGGGACCGGGTGCATGTCGACAAGGATACGGGTTCGTAAAATTTTAAATTTTTACGTGCAGCAGAAGAGTTAGCATAAAATAATTTCCTAAATTATTTTAATCACGTATCTAGCATGCAACCTTATGATGTGTTGACATAATCATAAATTAAAACTTTGCGAAAAGTAAACTAATTTACTTTGTACCTCTCGTAACTCGAAGAAAGGGACGAGATCCAACCGTAGCGTCCCTTGGAAGCTTCGCCTCTATTCGCGTCCACACCGAGTTCTCTTCGGGATGACTTCGCAAAGTCACGAGTTTTGTGCCAACGAGAACTACTAGATTCTCGGAAGGCACAACTAGAAGAATAAGAGAAAAGATAGGAAACTAACCACCAAAGTAACGGAATCAAAATTCCGGGAAGAGAGGAGTTGTGATCCGCTTCTTCTTCTACTTGGTTGTCTTCTCCTTCTTCTTGATAGCTCACGGCAACCAACTTGGAGGTGTGAGGGTGCGCCGGCCCTAATTTGGACAAGGGGAGCCGGCCCTAATCCTTAAGGAGGGCGCCGGCCCTAAGGGAAGAAGAAGAGAGAATAAGAGAGAGAGGGAGAAGATTATCTCTTGATCGCACTATCAATTGATTGGAATTAAGGGCTTGCCTTTGGTTCCTTTATATAGTATCATCTCCCTTGCCAAGTCTCCCTCTTAACGGAATTAACGGAATTAGTTATCATAAGAAATTTATCCTATAAATTCTCTTATGAATTATTCCGTTTAAACCAAGTTTTATTATAACTAATCTTTATAATAAAACTAATTCATCTCTCCTTTTATTATGGAATAAATTTTATAAGAAATTTATAAACTTTCTTATTATGAAAAAATCAATTCATAATTGATTTTATAAAATTAAAATAAACTATTTCATGGATCATTTTAATTTCCATAAAAGAAATAAATTTCTATAAATTTATTTATATAAATTTTTTTACACAAATTTATTTATCCATAATTTATAAAATAAATCGCACTAGATTTATTTTATTAATTAAACCAATTAAATTGGTTTCTTCCCTTCTTGTGGCCGGCCAACCCAAGGGGGTGGACACCCTCTTTGGTCGGTCAAAACCGAGCCGAACCGCCGCGAAGTAAACTCATTTAATTCGCCCAAAAAGCCTTCAAAAGACTTAGCCAATTTTAGCTTCCATTGCGCCTCTGATAAATTCAGATTCGACTTATTTCTCTTGATCAGAAAATCTAATTTTCAACTCGTTTTAAATCCCTCGAATTACTCGTAGTGCGTGTGACTAAATAGGCTTTCGATTTATATTGGCCGTCTATAATTAACTAATTATAGAACGATCATGAGTGGCACCTAGTAGTACATCATGACCCCCAATTATTCGAAAGATCAACGGTTGACCTCAGAAGTGATTCTGAAACCCTTCAGCAGCTCTAATGAATCGTGCCCCATTCCCTTCACCACCTTATACCCACTTGGTTCAGGACATGGTCTGTTTGTGTCAGTCCCCACTAGACTGACTACGTCACACCTAGCCCAAGTAATTTCTTTCTCGTCCTTTGAATTTCTAATTACTCTCATGTATTTTAGAGACTTGCACTCTAAATATGATATACTCTGGCCAGAGGTTTTGAGTAACAATCCGACGATAGGCCTGGGTATACATCTCCTCGCAAGGAGTGGTGAATCCTTTGTAGGCTGTTCAAACATCTTCGGGCACTTCGGCTTATACCCAATCATCCTGGGTCCACACCTCCTTGGAGATGCTTGCTTAAGATGTTAAAGTATAAGTCTCCATGACCAAGATGACTTGAACACCGCAAGTCAAAGGAACATCGCACTTAAGCTGCAGTAAGAACTTCATTGATATTTCTATATATAGATTCCATATGAAGTCTTACAGCTAGTCACTCCAATGAACTAGTTCCCTTAACTAGCATCCATGTTTATCTCCGGACATCCCAATGTCACCAGCCAGTGAGAATCAGCTGATTAGAGAATAACCCATGCTAGTCTCAACAGAATTGATAGTGTCCGTATTTATCAATTCATCGACTAGGGACATTTTCAATACTTCACATTTGCACATTTAGAGATAATCACTAGTTGTGATTACATCACAAATTCTCTTATGCTGTGAGTTGTATTGCGGGCATTCAGTAGATGAGTTTAAGATCACAATCAAATACACAAGCATGTATACTCAAATAGTGAATTATCATTTATTAAAATAAATGTTTTACAATCATAAGGCTATTGCCTTAGGACACTTCTCTCATATCACTAACATTAAGTTGGGAGAACTTAATTCTAACTTGGGATTAGCAATAAGGGTTGAAATATGGGAGAAAGCATAGGTTAAGGGGGAGGTTGCCTCTTGTATGTTATGCTTCAATTTCAATTGCTTTTGCTATTATTACTGCTATATGTTTACCTAACTTAACATATTGCCACACATCAAAAAGGGGGAGATTGTTGGGGCAATCGGCCCTGAGATGATCTGGAGGATCATGATATTTTGATTTGTGGGCAAAATGGTTAAGTTAGGATTTGTGTTGTTCTCACATATGTACTTGAGTGTGCAGGTGTACAGGTATATGTGGACTTGGGTGACGTCTTCAGGTGAAGGATGGCATGGAGGTAAGCTGGAGGCTTACGTGCGCATCCGAGGGACCATAGATAGCAGAGATGATGAGCCGAGGGATGCGGACTTCGAGGCATACGTGAAGGGTGGCATGGAGGCAAGCTGGAGGCTTGCGTGCGCATCTGAGGGACGAGGGCCAAAGATGAAGAAGGCGTGAAGGCAACAGTCAAGACTGCTGGTGAAGAGTCAACTGAGTTGTAAGGGTCTGAGTATGTGTGTATACTTAGGGGATAAGCCGGGAGGGTTTGAGTGCGGAGAGACTTGTACTCGGGAGAGAAACCCTAGGCTTAGGTCTCGGACCAGTCGACTGGCCTTGGGGCAGTCGACTGGTGCCAACTGAAACAGCTGGCCAGAATTTGAATGTTATGCTGTAATGGTCGAATCTGAGTGGGACCAGTTGACTGCCATTTGGGCAGTCGACTGGTAGCGACTGTTTCAGATTCGAGTTCTATTTAAAGGGGCTCGTTTCCTACCTTGTTTCTTGACGAAACTCACTTGGTGAAGGTGAGTTAGTAGTCTTATATTCTCAGGTTGTGTCCAAGGTGTTGTGGTGAGGTTTCTCCACCCATAAGGAGCGACACGTGATAGCCGGAGATTATCCGGGGAGTGATCCACCGACGGATTGTTGGATTAGTCACCCAGCCGGGGTGGATACCAACTAAATCTGGTATTGTTAGCATTGTTATTTATTTCGCATATTATTTCCGCTGCGCTAACATCTCTGTAGAGATCAAACGATCCGAAAAAGTACATTCACCCCCCCCCTCTGCACGCCACATCGATCCTTCATATATTCCGAAGATGGCTTTCCGAACAAGGTACAGACATTTTGAATTCGTCGTTATGCCCTTTGGCGTGACAAATGCTCCTGCTATGTTTATGGACCTTATGAATTGGGTATTCTCGTCTTTCCTCGACAAATTTGTAATAATCTTCATCGACGATATCCTTATTTATTCGAGATACCAAGAAGAGCACGCTGAGCACCTGAAGATAGTATTATAGATTCTTCGGGAAAAGCAACTGTACGCAATGTTCTCCAAATGCGAGTTCTGGCTCGACCAAGTAGCCTTTTTGGGTCATATTATTTCCAAAGACAGAGTTATGGTAGACCCAACAAAGATTGAAGATGTGAATAACTGGAGCAGGCCGAAGAACGCCAGTGAAATCAGAAGCTTCCACGGGCTGACAGGCTATTATCGAAAATTTGTGGAGGACTTCTCGAGAATTGTAGCTCCTCTAACGACTCTCACCCGGAAGAATTAAAAGTACGAATGGATGGAAAACTGTGAAAATAGTTTCCTGGAACTGAAAAGAAGACTTACAAGTGCTCCGATTCTTACTCTTCCGGAAAGTAACCAGAGCTTCGACATGTATAACGACACTTCCAAATTGGGACTCGAAGCTGTACTTATGCAGGGTGGTAAAGTCATTGCCTACGCCTCTAGGCAACTCAAAGAACATGAATAGAACTACCCCACTCATGATCTAGAACTGGCCGCCGTGGTCTTCGCTCTCAAAATATGGAGGCATTATCTATATAGAGCGCAGTATAGGATTTATACAGATCACCAGAGTCTGTGATACTTCTTCACTCAGAATGACCTAAATATGAGACAATGCTGATGGCTTGAGTTGGTGAAGGACTACGATTGCGAGATCTTCTACCATCTATGGAAGGCAAACAAAGTGGCCGATGCACTCAGTCAGAAGTCCAGTACCACCTTGATGTCCTTATCTATATTACCCCGCCCACTCGGAAGAGAAATTATGAATTTCGGGGTCGAGATCATTTCCAGATGGCTTTCTACCATGACCGTATCACCAACATTGTTTGACAACATATTAGAAAAACAAAATGGCGATCTGAGTCTTCAGAGAATCAAGCAGGAGATTCTAGAAGGAAAGGGTGATGGTTTTCGTATCGCCGACAGTGGAGTATTATACCTTAGGGATCATCTATGTATCCCTAATGATCCGGAGCTGCGGAAGGAAATATTAGCAGAAGCTCACAGAACCCCTTATTCGATGCATCCGGGATCCACCAAAATGTATCAAGACCTGAAGGAAAAATTCTGGTGTTTCGGTATGAAGAGGGACATGGCTCAGCATGTCAGCACTTGCCTGACCTGCCAATGAGTGAAAGAGGAACACCAGCGACCCGGAGGAGTTTTGCAACCACTTCCAATTCCAGAATGGAAATGGGAAGATATCTCTATGGATTTTATTTCAGGACTTCCCAAGACTACGAACGGATATGGTGCGATATGGGTAATTGTGGACAGATTGACGAAGTCTGCCCATTTCCTAGCAATCAAGATGACCTATTCGATTGAGTAACTGGCTCAATTATATGCTAAGGAGATAATCAGACTTCATGGAGTTTCCAAGACTATCATCTCAGATAGGGACGGTCGCTTCACCTCACATTTTTGGGAATGCGTCCAGAAATCTCTTGGCACTAAGCTACGATTCAGTACCGCCTTTCACCCGCAGACTGACGGGCAAACTGAACAAGTGAATCAACTACTAGAGGACATGTTACGAGCTTGTGCCCTGGATTTCTAAGGGAGTTGGTGCCGATATCTGTGCTTAGCGGAATTCACTTACAATAATAGCTACCAAGCTACTATCAGAATGACACCTTATGAAGGTTTGTACGGGAGAAGATGTAGGTCTCCAATCTATTGGTACGAAGGTGGTGAAAAGAATGAAATGGGGCTCAAGACGGATTTTATCGTCGACACCACCCGAGCTATACAGAACATCCGACAACGAATAGAAGCTGCTCAGAGCCGGCAGAAGAATTATGTGGATGTCCGATGTAGGCCCCTGGAATTCGATGTTGGAGACTTGGTATTCCTCAGAGTGGCCCCTATGAAAGGGGTAATGACATTCGGGAAGAAAGGAAAACTAAGTCCGCGTTATGTGGGACAATACCATGTCTTGAAAAGAGTCGGCAAGGTGGCTTATGAGCTGGAGCTGCCCCAAGAGATGTCGGCTATTCATAACGTGTTCCATGTGTCAATGCTCAAGAAGTGTATTCCAAACGCAGATCAAGCGATCGAGCTGCAGACAGTACAAGTTCAGGAGGACCTATGTTTTGAAAGCCGACCTATCCAGATTCTTGATCGAGAAGTCAAAAAGCTAAGGAACAAGGAGTTACACTTATTCAAGATCCTATGGCAAAGTCAAAGGTTCGAGGAAGCTACCTGGGAACGCGAGGACGAGATGAGAGGCAAGTACTCGGAGCTATTGTAAGTTCGAGGACGAACTTTCACGAGGTATGGGGGATTGTAACAATCGCAAAATCCTCTCAATATTTTTCTTTAAAATATTGATCATGCCTATATGGATTCTTGAGTAATATATGAATACTAGCATGAACTTTAGCATGATTTCTTATATAGATTAAAAAACTAAGTACTAATGAGCATTACATGGGCTCTTCTAGTACCATGGCTATTAGTGGACCTTAGGTAGAATTTAACATAAATATAAATGAGTTCCAATTTGGAATATTAGTATGACTCTTGGTGGGCTCTTATGTGGGCCTTGCCAAAAACAAGAGTAAATTGGATAAAAAGAAAGTGCATGCACCAAGGATTGAACCTTGGACCTAGAGCCTCATCATGCATGTACTAATTAATTCACCTAGAAAGGGAGTGCTATTGGAAAAGAGAGAAGAATTTAGTTGAGGCTAAAGGAAGTTGAAGAGGCACCATGCCCCTTCACTTAGTATAAAAGGGATGGATGAGAAGTGAAGAGGCTTAAGTTGCTTTTCTTCCACCAAGGCTCTTCCTCTCCACTCTTCTTCCTCCTCCTTGCCTCCTCCTTGCCGAGATTCACCAAGGAGATTTCCCCTTAGGAAAACTTCACAAGAAGACTCCCTCTTGAAGATCCAAGTTCTTCTACAAGGCTACAAGGGCAAGGGGTATTCAAAAGTCAAGAAGGTTTTCATTTTCTTTCTCTATTCAAGGTTTATAACCAAGATAAAAAGATGTAAGACTCCCTCACCTGTAGTATAATAGTTTTTATGTTGTCTATCATAATTTAAGTCTATGTTGAGAAAACTATGGACTTAGGGTTCCTACAACTTTCGGCCAAGCACCCTTTTTGGGTTTAGGATGATGTTAAGACTTCACTTATGCTTTCTAATGATTTCTCATGATAAATAAAGAATGAATTGTGAGTTGTGGAATTTTTGTAGCACCCTAAGACCCTCATGAAGTTTCGGCCACCTCTTCCTTTCCATGGTTAGGATTAGATCTAACCCTCCAATCATGCTTATTATGATTCCCTATGATATAATGGATGTTAATTGTGAATTATATGAATTTTCCATGGATTTAAGACCCCTCTAGGGTTTTGGCCAAGACTAAATTATAGGGCTAGGAATTAGGGTTAGCCCCAATCATGTCTTCTAATGGCTTCCTATGACATTGTATGTATTGTATGGGCTTTACTTTACTTATGGTACCTCACATGTTGCTAGAATAATGGGACTTTTATCTACAACTTTTGGTCAAGCACCAAGTCTAGGGTTTTAGTTAGTCTAAGGTTTCAAGTGTACATGTTTATGGCTTATTATGATGTATATATATGTTCAAGCATGTTGTATGAATTTTATGATGCGTAAACCCTAACTTTATGTGCTATGCATCATGACCTTGTATGCTTATATTATGTGCCATGTTTTAGTAGGTTTTATTTATGGATGTTTTAAACCATATACCATGAACACATGTGTTGTGAAGTAAGCATCATGTTTATGTATAATTATGCATGCATTAGGTTAAATGCCTTGAACATATGTATATTATGGTTATGTAAACCTACGCATGTATTATGTTGAATGTCATGAACCTATGTAGTATGTATCATGTTCATATGGATCCTACCCATGCATGCTTTATGATAGATACCATGATCATGTATGCTATGTGATATGTACCATGTATGAAAAAAAAACTTATCTATGCATGCTTACCTTATGTACCATGATCATGCAAGCTTTATGAACTAAGATGATGTTTATGCCTTAAGGCATAATTATGTATGTATGTCATGCCTTATGAATGAAGATGATAAATGAAAATGATGTTCATGCCTCTAAGGCATAATGATGTGTGCATGACATACCTTATGAATGAAGATGATGTTCATGCCTTTAAGGCATAATGATGTTATGCATTAACTACGAATGATGAAATGCTAAGTATGCTTTATACCATGCTTCATGTATTAAGATCATGTTATGTATTTAAATATGCCATGTAAGTTCTATGAATGATGTAAAAAGAAGCATGTGGAGCTATTTTACTTTATGGATGGGCTTGTACCGGACCCAAGTAAGGTCCAAGGGATGGGCTCCTTATGAAAGCCTCGGTGTGGGACTACCGAAGCTGTCCTCGGTTCTGGGACTACCGAAGCTGTCCAATAGGGATGGGCTCCTTATGAAAGCCTCAGTTCTGGACTACCGAAGCTGTCCCTAGGTTGAAGGTAACCTAGTACCCTAGGAGGTTGGGACTGGCTACCTCGTATTTACTTAGGGATGCGTGCAAATGATGGATGTATGTATGTGGTACAAGCTGGGGCCCCCTATGATGTTGAGATTTATGTTTAAATATTTATAAATATGATTTTCAAAAAAGCATCCTTATGTTATGTGTATTTACCTCATGAATTCATTCATGTTATGCATCTATGCCATGTCAAGAATGTCATATGCTTATGTTTATGTCAAGAACTTCTTCATGTCAAGTATGTCATATGCTTATGTTTATGTCAAGAACTTCTTCATGTCAAATATGTCATATGCTGATGTTTATGTCAAGAACTTCTCCATGTCAAATATGTCATATGCTTATGTTTATGTCAAGAACTTCTCTATGTCAAGTATGTCATATGCTTATATTTTATGTCAAGTACTTCTTATGCCATGAGCTCTATGCACTTTCATTTCATGTTAAGCACTTCTATATGATTATGTGTTTTCATGTACATCTATATGCCTCCTCATGTTAAATGCTTTATGAATACCTTCTTATGATATGATGTTGTTTTATGTTACACTCTCTATGTTATGTTTTTCCATTGACTATATGTGACGTATGATTTTAGTGAGTAGGAAAGAGTCTTACTAAGCCTATGTGCTTATAAGTTTTATTTTCTTATACCGCAGATCAAGCAAGAGGATACTAAGCTAAGGGAAGCAGCAGGAGGGGCAAGTGTGTGTGTGTGGCAGTGACTTGGCAAAAGAAAAAGAAAAGGATCCTATTGCTCATAATTGTCACATGCCTTATGTCTTGCATTGTCATCTTTAGTTTCATGCTATACTTTATGATAGTTTTCCTAAAGAACAACTTCTTATGTTTTGCATTGTCAACTCTAGTTTCATGCTATACTTTATGATGGTTTGTTTCTAAAGAACAACTTATGTTGATTTCCAAGATGTGTTCGTTTAGAACAATATGTTGGCTTTAAGCTTGATGGTAGGATAAGTTATATTTAATGCAAACATGTACAAAGAATTTCATGTCTCACATGCTATGTCTTATTTCTTTTATGATATGACAATGCTAAGTTTACCAAGTAACCATGGTTAAGAATGATAGTTAAGATATGTCAATATGAGTTGCAAGGTTTAAATGCTTATGTATGATGTTTTAAATTATTCCGCTGCATTAAGATCTCCATATGCATATATGTATGTTCGCGTAACGCCGCCTTCCATCTACATCATAGGGCGGAAAGGGCGGGCGTTACAATCTATAACATAAATACCAAACGGTTCAAACCTAATGAGGTGAACCAGACATATCTCTGGCATTGTCGCTTAGGACATATAAATGAGAGTTGCATATCCCAGATCCATAAGGATGGATTACTAGACTCATTTGATTTTGAATCATATGTGACGTGTGAATCTTGTCTTCTATGCAAGATGACCAAGACTCCATTTAGTGGACACGGCGAAAGAGCGACGTACTTGTTAGGACTCATACATACTGATGTATGTGGCCCTTTCAATGTCGCAGCTAGAGGAGGCTATCAGTACTTCATCACTTTCACTAATGATGTCAGTAGATACGACTATGTGTATCTCATGAAACACAAGTCAGAATCCTTTGAAATGTTCAAAGAATTCAAAAGTGAAGTACAAAATCAACTTGGTAAATGTATTAAGATGCTTCAATTAGATCGAGGTGGTGAATACCTTAGCCAAGAGTTTCGTGACAATCTAGCAGAGTGTGGGATCATATCCCAACTCTCTCAGCCTGGAATACCATAGTGGAATGGTGTGTCCGAGCGGAGAAATCATACTCTATTAGATATGGTACGATCGATGATGAGTCAGACCGATCATTCTACTTCCTTCTGGGGTTTCGCTCTAGAGACGATACTTTTCACACTTAACCGAGCTCCATCAAAGGCTGTCACAAAGACACTATATACGATATGGACTGGGAAGAGTCCCACAATGTCTTTTATGAGGATTTGGGGTTGTGAGGCTTATGTTCGACGTCAAGTCTCGGATAAACTAGGACCCAAATCTGATAAGTGCTATTTTGTAGGATATCCCAAGGAAACAAAGGGATATTACTTCTACAATCCCACACTAGGCAAAGTGTTTGTCGCTAGAAATGACGTTTTTCTAGAAAAGGAGTTTATTTCTAGAAGAGTAAGTGGGAGCAAAATCCATCTTGAAGAAGTTCAAGATGCAGATAGTACTGAGGCCTTAATGGACATTGAATAGGCACCACAAGAAGTTGTGGATCATGAGGTTGATGCACAAGAAGTTTTGGAACAACAAGCTGTTCAGGTAGACCAACCTCCTCGCAGATCTGATAGGATACGTTGTCAGCCTGAGAGATACTCTTTTTTCTTGTCTGACCATGATGACGTTACACTTATTGAGTTGAATGAGCCAACATCCTATCAAGAAGCTGTGATGAGCCCAGATTATGAGAAATGGCTAGAGGCCATGAGTATAATAATATCCTTAGGTAGTAGGTTCTTATCTACATTATATCGATTGGTTGAATCGATAGTGAGATGATGTAGAGAATACTACTCTAAAACATTCCTAGTCAAGTATTAATATTCAAGGACAATATTAATTCATGGAGACTAGCATGTAGGTCAAATGATGACTTGAGCTCACAAGTCATGGATATGTGATATCAAGTTGACACATGGGTATACATTGGAGAATGTATACTGAATTGACCCACCATGAGAAAGTTTCATAGATTGTCATATGGGTGTCATAAACTTTCTCATGTGACTATTAGTGTAAATAGTCCTTAGACCTGAAGTGACTACGGTTCCCTACATAAGGAGTTATGTACTTTGGTATCGTCAAACATCACCCGTAACAGGGTGGACTATAAAGGCGATCACTGGGTATGTAATGAATTATGCAGAGAGATGTGAGTGATGTAGATGAGATCTATCCTTCCCATATGACGGGAGTGATATCTGTGGGCCCCTTGATCGAGTAGGTCTACTAAAACGCATGACCATGCTCAAATGAGTCAATATGAGATATTGAGCTCATTTGTTTGAGTAAGTCTACTCGGCGATCAAGAAACACAAAGATTGATTGAGGATGACACAGTCTATGCCTCATTGGTCAATCTAGATATCAAGGATAGAAGGACAAAGTCATACATTATCATAGTCACGGAGGTTAAGTCGGATCTCGACTTTTCTTGTTATTTGGGTAACAATGATGCATTGCTAGATACCACTCATTACTTATGTGTCTAAAGCGGTTTAGACACATTGCCAACGTTACGAGAACCTATTGGGTCACACACTAAGGACACGATGCTTCGGCGATTAATTGATCTTGGTTTGACTAAGATTTGATTCGAATTGGATTAATTGAGTTAGACTCAAGTGAATCCAATTAGATTATGGGATTGAGTCTAATTTGAGTTAGACTCATCTGGATTAGACTCAACCACTTAATTATGGATAATATTCATTAAAGGGTTTAATGACATATTATTTAGTAGGAAGTCTAAGAGACATTCTATTCATTAGATGAATAGAATATTAAGAGTCTCAAGGGATACCAAGAGGCTTGGTATTCATTGGATTTTATTAGCATTAAGATGAGAGGAGCTCAAGGGACATAGACCCTTGGTATTCATTAGATGTGTATAAATACCCCTCCCCCCCCCCCCTTGTCAAAGGCTAGGGAGGGCATCTCTCTTCCTCTTCTTTCTTCCTCCATGTTTATAACTCCCTAGTGGAGGTTCTTGTGCTTTGTGAACCATCCCAAGTTGCTAGCACAACTAAGGTGGTTCCTCTCCGAGGTGTAGATTGTGTTCGTGTGGATACGCATAGAGGCACAGACGCTTGAATATGCAAGAGATCAGGTGCATCTTGGACGAGCGGGATAAGGGAAGGGCACGCGACAAAGGTATTTGATAAGTACCATTTTATTGATTATTTGAGTTGCTAAAATCCATGTTTGACTTATGTTTTTATTGCTTAATTGTGAAATTGCCCTAGGTTTTAGAACTTACTCCTATTTTGGACTTAATTGCAAATTTATACATATTTGGATTATTTGGCCACTAAATTTGTGATCTATCTTTGTAGGCATGAAAGGTTCATGGACCTAGGGCATATTGGGTCAAACTTGAGTCGGAAGTGACCCGGATCGAGTCATCAAGATTAGGATTAAATCTGGGTCGCCCGATTCAAAAGTGGCTAGATCTGAGCCATCCGGGACCATTTGAAGCAATCCGAGCTAGGGTTAGGGTTGATCAAGCACTCTGATCAAGATCTGAAGGTTTCATCCCAATCAGAGCTCATTCAACCGTTGGATCAAGCTTGGAGGGCTCTAGATCGTCCATTCAAAGATTAGGTTGATCTGGACCATCCGTTGCACATCTGGAGGATCCGAGCTACCACGAGGCAGATCCTGACCCCTGATCAACATCCTACAAGTTTGGCTCAAATTAGAGCAAGATCAGCCGTTGGATTTCCTCAAATCAATCTGGGTCGTTCATTCATAATTACTTAAGGAAATTTTCCCCGCAGCTGACCCTTGTCGCGTCTTCGCCGTTCTTCATCATTTTCGTTTGTTCTTCGTAGCTTTCTTCAAGTTCTTCATCCAAGAAGGCGTGACCACCTCCATTCCAACCTTAGATCATCGTCTGAATCCTTGGAAGACAGTTTCGATCGAGAATTCATCTCAAATTTCATCCGGACAGAGTTGTTTGAGGGTTTCGGCATTCTCTGTGGTCCGAGCACTGAAATCTTAGCTACAACCCATTTCCGACGATCTGAGCCACTTGTAGGGGTTCTCAGGTGAGCTCAGGTCTTCTCCAAATCATCATCGCAGCTCAACAAACTGAGATTGAAGAGTTCGGATCGGAATTCTCCCAGCTAAAGCAATTTGAGCAGAATTGAAGGATTGAGGCTGATTTCCACTGATTTGCTAAGCTTAGGGGTTCGAGGCCAGCTCTTGCTTGACGACCAAGAAGATTTTGAGCTCGGGAAGGGATCGAGGAGTAGTTTCTTTAGTTTAAATTCTGTTTTAGCTGTAGATTTCGTTTCTGCCGCAATCTGTCTTGTTTCTGCAATTTCCTTCAGTTATACAGCTGTTTAGTTTGATTTCTGAATTGTGTAGCTTAATTAGGTTTTAAAATCTTCATGTTAAGTAGTTTAAGAGCTTGTTTAGTGATCAATCGAATCTATTTTCAGTTCATTTCTCTATTAATTGTTTGCGTTTCAATTCCAGCTTGCGTGCCACTTCAATTTCTGCATTTTTCTTTCAGTTTCTGAATTTGTCCCCGAGTGTTTGTTTTTTGAATTGTTTCCGAGCATTTTAGTTGTTAATTTCTGCTCTCGCATTAGATAGATAGATTGCTTAGATATCATAGCACTTAATTGTAGTTCCCTGCAATCCAATTGTTGCGTGCCAAATTCAGTTTGCGTATCAACCATTTCTGCAACTTCAGTTTTCTTTCTGCCATTTCAGTCAATTTGCCTCTGAGTTTTGTGTCAATTGTATGCGAGTTCTACCCTAGTCTTGTTGATCCTTAGAATGGTGAATCGATTTCAGATCAATTGTTTGTTTTAAGTCCAAGTTAGGTGCTGAATTTTTGAACATCATGTTTGAATTTCTGCATATCCCATTTCTGCATTTGTGTGTTTCTCAAGTTCTGATTTCAGCTCTCAATTCCTTACCTTAGTCTTGCTTAGTTCTTTCCTAATAGCCTTGTTTCCCAATTGAACCAATCAGCTTAAAAATTTGAGTTGAAAATTTACTGATTTCTTAAATTTGGTGTTAGATTTTAGCACAAAGAGTTTAGCCTGCGTGCCAACTGTTTTGGACCTATTTGCATCCGTATTTAACCTATTTTTGTGGAATATGATTGTGTTTGAAATCAATAAGTTTGCATTCATCCATTTCTGAATTTTGGTTGCAGTGGTTGGCTTCCAAAAAAATTATAGCTAGTTGAGTTGAATTGTTTGTTTGATTTCTAAATTTCGCATGCATTTGAGTGTGTGAAGCTTATTTGTTTCAAAAATCTTCCATCACTGCACTTAATTATTTGTTCAGCATTTAGATTGCATTTAATATCCATTGTGTTCCCTTTTTAATTGCGATGTAGCTACCTTAGTTGAGTAGGTTTTCTCTTGTTTGAATTACATAGTTGTCATCCCTTGTTTATTGCATTTAGTTGTAATTCTCTTCTTTTTATGCATTTCAATTTATATTTGCAAAACAACCCTAGATTTTATTCAAAAACCCAAAATTCACAGACGACACATAAATACAAGCTCGAATCACACAACGTCAACAGTCCCTTGGAAAAATACGACCTGAGGTCCCACAATTCGTGACAACTTTAACCTAGTATTTCGGGTCCATCAGTATTCCTATAAGATAGGAATTGTAGATCACTTTGTATGAGTTTTTCTATTGCATGGATCGCTCAAGGGATCTTATTTCCGCTGTGTTTTGTGTTTTTGGTGCTGAAAGATCCCAACAAAGAAGTCCTGACAAAGGGCTGGGCAAGAAGTCCTACCCAAGGACTGGGCAAGAAGACCTGACCGGAAGTTGGGCAAAGAAGTCCTGGTCGTGGACTAGGCAAGAAGTCCTAGAAAAGGGCTAGGCACCGAAGACTTGACCAGAAGTTGGGCAAAAAGTCCTGGTCGTGGACTGGGCACGAAGACCTGATCGAGAGGATTGGGCAAAAGTCCAACCGGAGGAGTTGGTTGGCAAAAGGTAAACTCTCCTGAGAGAAGTAGGTGAGGACACATTCCTCGTGCGAGGGAACCGTAGGCATCGGTTCGACCTAGTGTTCCATTTGGGAGACCCAAAGTCAGAATCAAGACAGCTAAGGCTGTAAATAATTTCTAACAGTCTTGCTTTGTATGTTTTGGAGTTAACCTTGGTTGCAGGGAACGAAGGAACGGGTTTCTGCAGCTCAGGCACCTCAATGGAGTGAGGCGCCTCACTGGTCTAGGCACCCGTATGGATACGGGCGCCCTAGTTCAAGGACAAAAACAAAACATCAATGCAAACTGCCATGAAGCCTCTGGACCAAGTTAGCTCAGGCGCCTGTGTTAACACAGGCACCCCCATCAGCCCAAGCGCCCTAGTGAAGGGGAAAAGCGCTGACCAAGCCTGCGGATTTGAATTCTCGCAGGAGAGGCCACGTGTCAGGCGCCCCCATCGTTACAGGCACCCCTATGGCTGCTATATAAGGGGGTTCACCCCCAAGGCTTCTGCACAACATCTTCCAACTGTTTTCTCCAAGCGCTCTGCTCCAGAAAGCTCCGTGCTCACGTCTCAAGTGCCAACAATGACCCGCGGCTTAGATTTAGTTACTTTTCCGTCGTCAGTATAAATATTGTTAAAGTACTGTACTCAATTCCATATTCTATTCTTGTACTTATTTGCGCGAATTATAGAATTGCCCAAAGTAAACGGTCAAGGACCGTGAGCCTTGGAGTAGGAGTTGATCTAGGCTCTGAGCCAAGTAAAAGAAATTGTTAGTGTTGATCTTGTCTTTCCGCTGCGCAATCGCTCTAACTTTTAATCCGAAATTCTTCGATCAATATTCACCCCCCTGTATCGATTTTCTCCGATCCAACACCTTATGCTTCGGCAGTAGGAAGCCTCATGTATTCTATGTTGTGCACAAGACCTGATATCTGTTTTGCCATAGGCATGGTTAGCAGATATCAGAGTAACCCTGGATAGGGAGATTGGACTGCAGTAAATCGGTCAGACCAATTAGTCCCTGTGGGTTATACGGACTCAGAATTCTAGTCAGATAGGGACAAGAGTAAGTCTACCTCAGGGTTTGTGTTTACTTTAGGAGGTGGAGCCATTGTTTGGAGGAGTGTCAAGCAGAAATACGTGGCGGACTCCACCATGGAAGCTGAATATGTGGCAGCCTCAGAGGCAGCCACGGAAGCTGTTGTTGGATCGGGTTAGACCGGCTAGAGTGGGGTGAATAGATGGAAACAAAATATGAAATGGAAGGCACTCGTCTTTAAAAAAAAACTTGGTCGCAACTAAGAACGTTGCTTCCAAGGCAGTGGACGCTCAATTAAAATCTCCTTGTGGCGGAGAAGCCTTACAACAAAGGCACGCTAGACTTTAGAGAGAATTACAAGAATGAATTAAATTATTGAATTCTAAAGCAAAACCTCTAAGTCTATTTATAGCCTAAGAGAATAAATCTGGATTGTTGATTGTTGATGACTTTTCTCTTGGCCGTTGTGTTAGTGATATGAGAGAAGTGGCCTAAGGCAATCGCCTTATGATTGAAAACATTTATTTTAATAAATGATAATTCACTATTTGAGTATACATGTTAGTGTATTTGATTGGGATCTTAAACACATCTACTGAATGTCTGCAATACAATTTACAGCATAAGAGAATTTGTGATGGGATCACAACTAGTGATTATCTCTACGTGTGCAATTGTGAAGTATTGAAAATATCCCTAGTCGATGAATTGATAAAAACGGACACTATCAATTCTGTTGAGACTAGCATGGGTTATTCTCTAATCAGTTGATTCTCACTGGCTGTTGACATTGGGATGTCCGGAGATAAACATGGATGCTAGTTAAGGGAACTAGTTCATTAGAGTGACTAGCTGTAAAACTTCATATGGTAATCTATATAGATATGTCAATGAAGTTATTACTGCAGCTTAAGTGCGATATTCCTTTGACTTGTGGTGTTCAAGTCATATTGGTCATGGAGACTTATACTTTAACATCTTAAGCAAGCATCTCCAAGGAGGTGTGGACCCAGGATGATTGGGTATAAGCCGAAGTGCCCGAAGATGTTTGAACAGCCTACAAAGGATTCACCACTCCTTGCGAGGAGATGTATACCCAGGCCTATCGTCGGATTGTTACTCAAAGCCTCTGGCCAGAGCATGTCATGTCTAGAGTATGAGTCTCTTAAATACATGAGAGTAATTAGAAATTCAAAGGACGAGAAAGACACTACTTGGGCTAGGTGTGACGTAGTAAGTCTAGTGGGGCTGACACAAACAGACCATGTCCTGAACCAAGTGGGTATAAGATGGTGAAGGGAATGAGGCACGATTCATTAGAGCTGCTGAAGGGTTTCAGAATAATTTCTGAGGTCAACCGTTGATCTTTCGATTAATTGGGGGTCATGATGTACTACTAGGTGCCACTCATGATCGTTCTATAATTAGATGATTATAGACGACCAACATAAATCGAAAGTCTATTTAGTCACACGCACTACGAGTAATCCGAGGGATTTAAAACGAGTTGAAAATTGGATTTTCCGATCAAGAGAAATAAGTCAAATCTGAGTTAATCAGAGTCGCAACGGAAGCTTAAAATGGTTAAGACTTTTGAAGGCTTATTGGGCGAAATAAATGAGTTTAATTCGCGATGGGATCGGCTCGGTTTGGCCGGCCACAACAAAGGGGAGAAACCAATTAATTTGGTTTAAATTATAAAATAAATCAAGCGCGATTTGTTTTATAAAATTATGGATAAATAAATTTATTTTCATGGAAATTAAAATAAACATTAAATGGTTTATTTTTTATTTTAAAATCAATTATGAATTGATTTTTCCATGATAAGAAAAATTTATATAAAAAATTTATTCTTTTTTTTGGAAATTAAAATGAACCATGGATTGGTTTATTTTATTTTATAAAATCAATTATGAATTGATTTTTCCATGATAAGAAAAATTTATATAATAAATTTATTCTTTTTATGGAGATTAAAATAAACTTTAAATGGTTTATTTTTATTTTATAAAATCAATTATCAATTGATTTTTCCATGATAAGAAAAATTTATATAATAAATTTTATGAAAATTTATTACATAATAAAAGGAGAGATGTATTTGTTTTATTATAAAGTTAGTTATAATAAAACTTGGCTTAAATGGAATAATTCATAAGAAAATTTATAGGATAAATTTCTTATGAAAATTCCGTTAAGAGGGAGACTTGGCAAGGGAGAGACTACTATATAAAGGAACCAAGGCTTGGCTTGAATTCCTCAATTGAGTTATCAAGAGATCTAGTAGTTCTCTCCTTCTCTCTCTTATTCTCTCCCCCTCTACTCCTCCTAGGGCCGGCGCCCCTAACTCCTCCTAGGGCCGGCGTCCACCTCTCCTAGGGCCGGCGCACCATCATCACACAACTTAGGGTTGGCGTGAGCAACATCCACCAAGGAGGAGCCAAAGAAGAAGAAGAAGAAGCGGATCGCAACTCCTTCCTTCCCGGAATTTAGATTCCGTTTCTTGGTGAGAACTCGGCGTGGACGCGAATAGAGGCGGAGCTTCCAAGGGACGCTACGGTTGGATCTCGTCCCTTACTTCGAGTTACGCGAGGTACTAAGTAAATTAGTTTACTTTTCCGCAAAGTTTTAATTTATGATCATGTCCACACATCATAAGGTTGCATGCTAGATACGTGGTTAAAATAATTTGAGAAATTATTTTATGCTAATTCTTCCGCTGCACGTAAAAATTTTAAAATTTTACGAACCCGTATCCTTGTCAACATGCACCCGGTCCCAACAGTGGTATCAGAGCCGGTTAGTGTTCGACATAATCACATAATTGTTTTGCGGAAAACTTTGTCATAATCTCAATTTTGGAAAAAATTTTCAATTATGGAAACTTTCCAATTATAATAAATTTTTGATTTAGGAATTTCTAAGTTTGGAAATCCTCATGAAATTTCGCAAACTTTTGAAATTTTCTAGTTTTTAAAATTTTATAATAATTGTGAAAACTTCCCATCTTTGGAAACTTTCCAATTTTGGAAAATTTTCTATTTTAGAAATTTTCCAATTTTGAAAATATGTAAGTTTTCTTTGTACCAGAAACTTACAATTATTCTGAATACCTATTATGAAATCTCGCAATTTTGGGCACTTTCTTTCAAGAAAGTCTAGACAAATTTATGAATAATTAATTAACAATTAAATTTGAATTGGTTTTTTAAATTGTCATCAAAATTCTTTATTTTGAATTGAGCCTCGGGGAGCCGTCCAATTTAATGTTAGTTGTTGTAATTTAATTTCCCAATTTTAAATGAAATTGTCATGTTTAATTTGGTTACGCTTCCGAAGCGGACCAAATTGGATTTACGACAAATTACTTTTCTTTGGGTATCTGAGCCTCAGGGAGCCACCCTTAGAAAATAATTTGTTGTAATTAATTAAATCCATGAATAAAATATGATTTAAGAGGTGATGCTCTTACATATTGTTGTCTCCAAAATTAATTAGGAAAATGGTTTCCTATAGAGTTTTCTTAAATGAGATTTTCATGAAAATAATATGTGGCTGAATTAAGGGAATCTCTCTCTTAATTTAATAAGATTTGATTTAGAGAAATCAAAGTCTTAAAACATATTATTTTCGAAATTGATTATGACAATTTAGGAAATTGTTTCCCAAAACAATTCCTTGAATAAAGTATGAAATTAGAATTAGGAAATCCGCTTCCTAATTCAATTAATGAGACTTGATAAATTAAGTCACATACATACTTTATTAAGGAAATCGTTAGTCATGACATAATGTCATGAATGTGCTTAGAAAAGAAAGGATGAGACCCAAAACCCCTTACAAAATATTAAGGCCAACACATTCCATTAATATGGTTAGAATCGGAGTTTTATTTCTCGTTTGGGTTGATGGACACATCTATGCCCGGCTTGAACCTCAACATGTTCAAACCATGGAATTAGTTTATGAATAATATAGTTGGCGTCAGAGGTCAATCCTTAGTTTTGGTTGTTGGACACATCCAAGCCTGACTAAGCGGTTGAATGAGCTCCAACCATATTAAAACTATTTCTTGATTAATGGGTCAGCCTTAAGCTTGGAGCATCGATTTGTTGTGCCACAGCCAAGGTCGATGTAAAGAGAGGTGCAGTTGGGTGCTATGTATAAAGTTGCATACTTGTTAATGAGTTAACAACCCATTGATTTATGCAAACATTCAATTAGTTGATAGCATAAAGTGATAGTTACATATATGTGATATGTAATCGGTATATCTACCTACCTTCATAGCTAAGAATAACTTGATGGCCACAGCCATGGTTGTTCTTATCTATGGTTGGATATCAACCTATTTGGAGATGCTCCTACAATCTCCCGAATTGATAAAAAAGGGTTATTCAATTTGAAAAATGAATAGGATTTTAATTAATGTATATTGATACATTCTTTATCATTCTTCTCACATAAGCTCAATTTGTATTTCTAGGATAATCACTCGATCATGTCTTCTCTGAATTTGTGTTTCATTTTGGACACCAATAAACTACCTGGGCCAAACTTCATGGACTGGCTTCGAAACCTGAGGATAGTCCTTAAGGCAGAGAAGCTTGCTTATGTCCTTGAAGAACAACTTCCTAACCGTCCTCCTGAAGATGCAACTCCAGACCAGTTTCCTGAGTTGCTCAACCTGCTGAAGACTGTAGAGCCTTCTGTGAAGCAGGATCAGAAGACGGTACTATTAGTTGGTTCCTCGAAGAATGGTTCTAAGGGGAAGGCCAAAGAACAGAATAAGGGAAAAAAGAAAAAGGCCAAAAAGACTGAAAAGACCCCAAAAGGTACTTGCCATCACTGTGGCAAAGAGGGTCACTGGCGAAGAAACTGCAAGGTTTATCTTGAGTCCTTGAAGAAGAAGGCATTCGATGCCCCACCCTCTTCAAGTATCTTCGTTATTGAATGTCACTCTATTTCCTCTAATACCTGGGTACTTGATACTGGGTGTAGCTCACATATATGTAATGACATACAGGGGCTAAGGAATAGAAGAAGACTCGTCAAAGGAGAAGCAAATTTGAGAGTTGGAAATGGAGCAAAGATTGCTGCTGTTGCCATCGGAACATATTTGCTTAAGCTCCCCACTGGACGTGTCTTAGAATTGGATAATTGTTATTTTGTTCCTTCGTTAATAAAGAACATTGTATCTATTTCATGTTTGAATGAAAAGGGTTATCATTTAACTTTTAGTAACAATTGTTGTTACATAACTTTAAATGGCGTTTTTTATGGGAATGGAACTTTGTGCAATGGTATCTACACATTAGATTTATCCAGTGACGTTTTCAATATCGAAGTTAGCAACAAACGTGCTCGAATAGATAATCGAATAGACTCCTACACTTGGCATTGCCGTCTTGGCCATATAAGTAAGAAACGCATGACCGAATTACACCGATGTGGAATTTTGGAATCATTTGAACCCGGTTCATTTGATACATGCGAATCATGCTTAAAAGGCAAGATGACCAAATTACCCTTTTCAGGAAAAGGTAATCCAGTGGGAGAATTGCTTGGTTTAATACATACTGATGTATGTGGACCAATGTCAACTCTTGCACAAGGAGGCTATAGCTACTTCATCACCTTTATCGATGATCACTCACGATTCGGGTATGTGTTCTTGATGAAACACAAATCTGAAGCCTTTGAGAAATTCAAAGAATTCAGAAATGAAGTAGAGAAACAGCTTGGCAAAAGTATTATGATACTTCAATCCGATCGGGGTGGTGAATACTTGAGTCAAGAATTTCATGATTATCTTAGGGACAATGGGATATTGTCCCAATGGACTCCGCCATATACACCACAGCATAATGGTGTATCTGAGAGGCGCAATCGAACCTTGATGGACATGGTTAGGTCTATGATGAATCATGCAACTCTTCCAAAATTCTTTTGGGGCTATGCACTTAAGACAGCTATTTACTTGCTAAATAGAGTCCCGACCAAGGTAGTCTCTACTACTCCATATGAGATATGGAATAGTAAGAAATCTCACTTAACTCACCTTAAGATATGGGGTTGTCCTGCTTATGTGAAGAGGACTATATCAGACAAATTGGATGCTAAGTCTGATAAATGTCTATTTATTGGATACCTTAAGGAAACGAAGGGCTACCAATTCTATCATCCCTTGGAACAAAAGGTGTTTGTTTCAAGGCATGCTGTATTTCTGGAAAAAGAATTTCTTTTACAAGAAAATAGTGGGAGTGACATTGAACTTGATGAAGTTCAAGAAACTCCAATAGACATTACAGAGACACTTAGTCTAGACCCACAACCAATAACTCATAATGATGAGTTATCAGTTGAACCAATATTCCAGAGAGATATGGATTTCTCATAAGTGAATCGAACGACGTGTTACTCATAAGCGATGACGAACCTATCAGTTATGAAGATGTTCTGAAATATTCAGAAAGGGACAAATGGCTTGAAGCCATGAAATCGAAAATGGATTCCATGTACGAAAATCAAGTATGGGACTTGGTTAACCCACCTGAAGGGATTAAGCCCATAGGGTGCAAGTGGGTTTTCAAGAAGAAAACCGACATGGAAGGTAATGTAGTTACCTTTAAGGCTAGATTAGTGGCAAAAGGATATCATCAAAAATAAGGAATTGATTATGACGAAACCTATTCGCCAGTAGTTATGCTTAAATCCATTCGGATGCTCCTAGCCATAGTAGCTCATTATGATTATGAGATATGGCAAATGGATGTGAAAATAGCTTTCCTTAATGGAAACCTGCATGAGGATGTATACATGATACAACCTGAAGGATTCACATCGGTTGATAAAACCAAAGTATGCAAGCTTCGACGATCCATATATGGACTGAAGCAAGCATCTAGGAGCTGGAACATCCGTTTTGATGAGACGATCAAAGAGTTTGATTTCTCACAAAATCCTAACGAACCTTGTGTGTACAAGAAGGTTAGTGGGAGTGCAGTCGTATTCCTAGTATTATATGTCGATGACATATTACTTATAGGAAACGATATATCAGTCTTACAGACAGTTAAAATTTGGTTGTCCAAAACTTTCTCCATGAAAGACCTGGGAGAAGCAACCTATATCCTTGGGATTAGAATCTATAGAGATAGATCAAAACGGTTGCTTGATCTTTCGCAGTCTACATATATAGACCGAGTGCTAAAAAGGTTTAGCATGTCGGAATCCAAGAAAGGTTACCTTCCCATCAGGCATGGGATCAACCTTTCAAAGTCTATGTGTCCGCGCACAGAAGACGTGAGGATTTGCATGAATAAGATTCCTTATGCATCCGCGATAGGATCTATCATGTATGCTATGCTGTGACTAGGCCCGATGTATCGTATGCTCTGAGCGTCACAAGCAGATACCAGTCGGATCCAGGAATGGATCATTGGGCGGCTGTCAAGACAATCCTTAAGTACTTAAGAAGAACTAAGGATGTGCTCCTAATATATGGAGAAGGAGATATGGTAATACGTGGGTATACAGATGCCAGTTTCCAAACAGATAAGGATGACTCCAAATCGCAGTCTGGATACGTATTTACTTTGAATGGAGGCGCAGTAAGTTGGAAAAGTTCCAAACAAGACACCGTAGCGGATTCTACCACGGAAGCGAAATATATCGCAGCTTCGGAAGCAGCAAAGGAAGCAGTCTGGATCAAGAAGTTTGTCTCCGAACTTGGCGTGGTTCCAACCATTGAAGAAGCAGTGCCGATTTACTGCGACAACAATGGAGCTATTGCACAAGCAAAGGAACCAAGTTCTCATCAGCGATCCAAACACGTGCTTCGCCGCTATCATCTGATCAGAGAGATTATAAGTAGGAATGATATACAAATTGAGAAAATTCCCACTGAAAGGAATTTAGCGGATCCTTTAACTAAGGCCTTGTCTCAGAGCAACTTTGAGGGTCATGTTAGAGCCTGTGGTATTGGATACCGTAGCGATTGGCATTAGGCCAAGTGGGAGTTTGTTAGTGATATGAGAGAAGTGTCCTAAGGCAATCGCCTTATGATTCTAAACATTTATTTTAATAAATGATAATTCATTATTTGAGTATACATGTTAGTGTATTTGATTGGGATCTTAAACTCATCTACTGAATGTCCGCAATATAATTCACAGTATAAGAGAATTTGTGATGGGATCACAACTACTGATTATCTCTACGTGTGTGATTGTGAAGTATTGAAAATATCCCTAGTCGATGAATTGATAAAAACGGACACTATCAATTCTGTTGAGACTAGCATGGGTTATTCTCTAATCAGCTGATTCTCACCGGCTGGTGACATTGGGATGTCCGGAGATAAACATGGATGCTAGTTAAGGGAACTAGTTCATTGGAGTGACTAGCTGTAAAACTTCATATGGTAATCTATATAGATATGTCAATGAAGTTATTACTGCAGCTTAAGTGCGATGTTCCTTTGACTTGCGGTGTTCAAGTCATATTGGTCATGGAGACTTATACTTTAACATCTTAAGCAAGCATCTCCAAGGAGGTGTGGACCCAGGATGATTGGGTATATGCCGAAGTGCCCGAAGATGTTTGAACAGCCTACAAAGGATTCACCACTCCTTGCGAGGAGATGTATACCCAGGCCTATCGTCGGATTGTTACTCAAAGCCTCTGGCCAGAGCATGTCATGTCTAGAGTATGAGTTTCTTAAATATATGAGAGTAATTAGAAATCCAAAGGACGAGAAAGACACTACTTGGGCTAGGTGTAACGTAGTTAGTCTAGTGGGGACTGACACAAATAGACCATGTCTGAACTAAGTGGGTATAAGATGGTGAAGGGAATGAGGCACGATTCATTAGAGCTGCTGAAGGATTTCAGAATAATTTTTGAGGTTAACCGTTGATCTTTCGATTAATTGAGGGTCAAGATGTACTACTAGGTGCCACTCATGATCGTTCTATAATTGGATGATTATAGATGACCAACATAAATCGAAAGCCTATTTAGTCACACGCACTACGAGTAATCCGAGGGATTTAAAACGATTTGAAAATTGGATTTTCCGATCAAGAGAAATAAGTCGAATCTGAGTTAATCAGAGGCACAACGGAAGCTTAAAATGGCTAAGTCTTTTGAAGGCTTATTGGGCGAATTAAATGAGTTTAATTCGCGATAGGATCGGCTCGGTTTGGCCGGCCAAAGAGGGTGGTTTGGCCGGCCACAACAAAGGGGAGAAACCAATTAATTTGGTTTAAATTATAAAATAAATCAAGCGCGATTTGTTTTATAAAATTATGGATAAATAAATTTATTTTCATGGAAATTAAAATAATCTTTAAATGGTTTATTTTTTATTTTAAAATCAATTATGAATTGATTTTTCCATGATAAGAAAAATTTATATAATAAATTTATTCTTTTTTTTGGAAATTAAAATGAACCATGGATTGATTTATTTTATTTTATAAAATCAATTATGAATTGATTTTTCCATGATAAGAAAAATTTATATAATAAATTTATTCTTTTTATGGAGATTAAAATAAACTTTAAATTGTTTATTTTTATTTTATAAAATCAATTATGAATTGATTTTTCCATGATAAGAAAATTTATATAATAAATTTTATGAAAATTTATTCCATAATAAAAGGAGAGATGTATTTGTTTTATTATAAAGTTAGTTATAATAAAACTTGGCTTAAACGGAATAATTCATAAGAAAATTTATAGGATAAATTTCTTATGAAAATTCCGTTAAGAGGGAGACTTGGCAAGGGAGAGACTACTATATAAAGGAACCAAGTCTAGGCTTGAATTCCTCAATTGAGTTATCAAGAGATCTAGTAGTTCTCTCCTTCTCTCTCTTATTCTCTCCCCCTCTACTCCTCCTAGGGTCGGCGCCCCTAACTCCTCCTAGGGCCGGCGTCCACCTCTCCTAGGGCCGGCGCACCATCATCACACTACCTAGGGTTGGCGTGAGCAACATCCACCAAGGAGGAGCCAATGAAGAAGAAGAAGAAGCGGATCGCAACTCCTTCCTTCCCAGAATTTAGATTTCGTTTCTTGGTGAGAACTCGGCGTGGACGCGAATAGAGGCGGAGCTTCCAAGGGACGCTACGGTTGGATCTCGTCCCTTACTTCGAGTTACGCGAGGTACTAAGTAAATTAGTTTACTTTTCCGCAAAGTTTTAATTTATGATCATGTCCACACATCATAAGGTTGCATGCTAGATACGTGGTTAAAATAATTTGAGAAATTATTTTATGCTAATTCTTCCGCTGCACGTAAAAATTTTAAAATTTTACGAACCCGTATCCTTGTCAACATGCACCCGATCCCAGCACGTTGAACCATGGATGTAATCTGGATGGTTGATCTTGCATGGGATTAAACTGCATCCATTGGATTTGATTAAAGGATAATGTATCATTATCCTATAAGAAATAAAGTTCAATTAAAACTTTATCATTCCTCGAGATGCCTGTTGGAATCTTCATTTCGCTGTTGTAATCTCTAAGTAGTAATATCGGCAACATTTTACTGTCATTGTACTTTATCCCAAATGGTAAGTGGGTTAGCTTGTGTTGTTGAGGTCTCGGGTTCAATTTCATTTTGCAACAAATAAATCTTTATTTTTTCCTGTGACCAGCCTTTTGGTTATTCGTCTTCTGGGTGATTTCCGACCAACCGGTGTCAGGCTCACCCGAACCTGACTCCAGCCTTTCGCCCCTCGAGCGTCCTTCCTCTCGGCTTCTCGTCCCTCGGACACCGCGCATGTCCTTCGCGCATGTCCTTCTCGCTCCACCGGCGTACTCTTCCGCAGCTTTCGTGTCCCTCAGATTGTACCGAGCCCGTTGGTTCACTTCACCGTGCAATCCTTCTCGTCCGCTGCGTCTTACGCTCGACTTCCTTCGTACCTAAGTTCCTGCACACTTAGCAGAGGGATTAAAACCAACAATACCTAAGCTAACTTGTTGATCGCATCAAAACCAACCGGGGCACCAACAATCTCCCCCTTTTTGATGTGCATCAACCCAAGTTTAGTTAGGGCTAAACAACAAACAATAATAATATTGTAACAGAATTAAAAAAAAATAAAAAAAATTTTGCAATCATGTACATAACCTCCCCCGAACATAAACTACTCTCCTCCTTTGATTATAGCAAAAATGGGACAAAAAAATAGGGAAGGGAAAATATAAAATTAATTTTTTCTAGTAAACTCAGATCAAAATAATCTCTTAAAAAAACATTTGATAATACAACAAATGATAAAGGACATTAAGAGAAAAAAAATATTAGTCAATTTTGTTTTTCATAAATACTAGAAAATTAATTCAATATTGATTTTGGGACCCAGAATAAATTTTCATCTACGGGGTTAATCAAAAACTTTGGAGGAATATAATTTCTAGGAATTTTCCTAATCTGGCCCTTTTGATTTTTAACATACCAATTCAGATTTTCAGGATAAAAATTATTTTTAATTCTTAAACATGCAATATCATTTTCTAATTTCTCCACTAGATTCTTCAAATTTTAATTTTCTATTTTTAGTTGGTCGGATAGAACAGATGAGCATACAGTGCCAAATCTTTCTTTTAACTCAGAGTTTTCTATCTCCAATTTATTCATCGACTTAAGCATGGATTTTATTACCGAGTAGATTCGAGCAGGTGGAAGTAGGCATACCTCACTTACCGGGTCGGTTTCGAAGTTAGGACCTTCCTCTTCATTGCTGCTTTCTCCCGAGGAGCTTTCTTCATCTTTGTCTTGGTGGCTTGCCATCAATACAAGCCTAACGAACTCTTCGGCTTCCGATTCATCTGACGATGTCTCGTCCTAGGTGGCTTTTAGTGCCTTTTTCTTCTTTGGCTGGTTGAGTTTAAGGCACTGATCTTTCAAGTGTCCCTCCTCATTGCAGTTGTAGTATCGGATTGTTCGTTTTTTCTTTCTCTGCACCTTTTTTGAGCGGTTAGTACTAACGAATTTACATAATTTTCTTACCGCTAGTGCTGTTTCTTCATCATCTGCTAAAGATTCTTCGTCGAGTTGGATCTTCCTTGTGTTTAGCGCAATGTTGTCAGCTTTCCTATTCTTTTCTATAAAGCGAGATTCGTGAAGTTCCAAAGTAGAAAATAACTGTTCCAACGTACTTATTTCTAGATCTTTTGAAATATAATACGCATCGATTACCGAGGTCCACTCTGTTGGGACCGGGTGCATGTCGACAAGGATACGAGTTCGTAAAATTTAAAATTTTTACGTGCAGCGGAAGAGTATGCATAAAATAATTTCCTAAATTATTTTAACTTCGTATCTAGCATGCAATCTTATAGTGTATCGACATAATCATAAAATAAAAGTTTGCGAAAAGTAAACTAATTTACCAAGTACCTCGCGTAACTCGAAGTAAGGGACGAGATCCAACCGTAGCGTCCCTTGGAAGCTTCGCCTCTATTCGCGTCCACGCCGAGTTCTCTTCGGGATGACTTCGCAATGTCACGAGTTTTGTGCCGATGAGAACTACTAGATTCTCTATAGGCACAACTTGAAAGATCAAGAGAAGAGTTAGAAACTAACCAACAAGAAGCAACGGAATCGAATTCCGAGAGGAGAGGAGTCGCTATCCGCTTCTTCTTCTTCTTGTTCGGGTTCTTCTTCTTCTAGTGGCTCACGGCAACACCTCCTTGGTGTTGTGATTGGGCGCAGGCCCTAGAGGAACTAGGGTGCGCCGGCCCTAGAGAGCTAGGGTGCGCCGACCCTTAGGAAAGAAGAAGAGAAGGAGGAGAGAAGAGAAGAGAGGGAGAGAATAATTAATCTCTTAATTACTCGATTAGAATTAAGGGCTAGCCTTTGGTTCCTTTATATAGTAGCAACTCCTTTGCTAAGTCTCCCTCTAAACCGAATTAACGGAATTAGTTATAAGAAATTTATCTTATAAATTTTCTTATTGCTTATTCCTTTTAAGCCTAGTCTTATTATAAACAATTTATAATAAAACAAATTAGTTATCATAAGAGATTTATCCTATAAATTCTCTTATGAATTTTATTATAACTAACTTTATAATAAAACTAATTATTTATCATAAGAAATTTATCCTATAAATTCTTATGAATTAATTCCGTTTAAACCAAGACTTTATTATAAACTAATTTATAATAAAAACTAATTCTTCTTCTCTTTAAATTATGGAATAAATTTTATAAGAAATTTATAAACTTTCTTATTATGGATAAATCAATTCATAATTGATTTTATAAAATTAAAATAAACCAATTCATGGATTATTTTAATCTTCCATAAAAAGAATAAATTTCTATAAATTTATTTATATAAATTTCTTTATACAAATTTATTTATCCATAATTTATAAAATAAATCGCGCTGGATTTATCTTATTAATTAAACCAATTAAATTGGTTTTTCTCCCTTTAATGGCCGGCCACCCAAGGAGGGTTAACACCCTCTTTGGCAGGCCAAAATCGACCCGAACCGATCGCGAATTAAACTCATTTAATTCGCCCAAAAAGCCTTCAAAAGACTTAGCCATTTTTAGCTTCCATTGCGCCTCTGACTAACTCAGATTCGACTTATTTCTCTTGATCGGAAAATCCAATTTTCAACTCGTTTTAAATCCCTCGGATTACTCGTAGTGCGTGTGACTAAATAGGCTTTCGATTTATGTTGGCCGTCTATAATCAACAAATTATAGAACGATCATGAGTGGCACCTAGTAGTACATCATGATCCCCAATTAATCGAAAGAACAACGGTTTGACCTCAGAAGAAATTATTCTGAAACCCTTCAGCAGCTCTAATGAATCGTGCCCCATTCCCTTCACCACCTTATACCCACTTGGTTCAGGACACGGTCAATGGTGTCAGTCTCCACTAGGCTGACTATGTCACGCCTAGCCCAAGTAATGTCTTACTCGTCCTTTGGATTTCTAATTACTCTCATATATTTTAGAGACTCTCACTCTAAACATGATATGCTCTGGCCAGAGGCTTTGAGTAACAATCCGACGATAGGCCTGGGTATACATCTCCTCGCAAGGAGTGGTGAATCCTTTGTAGGCTGTTCAAACATCTTCGTGCACTTCGGCTTATACCCGATCATCCTGGGTCCACACCTCCTTGGAGATGCTTGCTTAAGATGTCAAAGTATAAGTATCTATGACCAAGATGACTTGAACACCGCAAGTCAAAGGAACATCGCACTTAAGCCGCAGTAAGATCTTCATTGACATATCTACATGTAGATTCCCATATGAAGTCTTACAGCTAGTCACTCCAATGAACTAGTTCCCTTAACTAGCATCCATGTTTATCTCCGGACATCCCAATGTCACCAGCCAGTGAGAATCAGCTGATTAGAGAATAACCCATGCTAGTCTCAACAGAATTGATAGTGTCCGTTTTTATCAATTCATCGACTAGGGATATTTTCAATACTTCACATTTGCGCATTTAGAGATAATCACTAGTTGTGATCTCATCACAAATTCTCTTATGCTGTGAGTTGTATTGCGGACATTCAGTAGATGAGTTTAAGATCCCAATCAAATACACAAGCATGTATACTCAAATAGTGAATTATCATTTATTAATATAAATGTTTTACAATCATAAGGCGATTGCCTTAGGACACTTCTCTCATATCACTAACACACTCTGGGGGTCTCGGAAATGCATTTAGAGCGTACCTTTGAGCATCGCGGTTAGTTACCTTTTCTCCGAGATTTTTGAGGCTTGTGATTAGTTCTTTTACCTTTGCATGTAATCTCGCAACAGATTCTCCGTCTTCCATCCGTAGATTAGTCAGTCGACTTCAAAGAACATCTCGTCGCGTAAGTTTTGCTTCCGAGGTTCCTTCGTGCAGTTCCAAGAACTTTTCCCAAAGTTCCTTTACCGATTCGTACTCACTGATCCGGTTCACATCTTGCTCTGGGAGGACGGTCAACAGATGAAATTCTGTCTTTCCGTTTGCTACAGCATCAGCTTGTTCCTTCTTGTTCCAAGAATTAGGATCCTTGATCTTTCCTTCATTGTCTTTAGGAGCTGCATAGCCATTTTTCATAATAATTAATAATTCATAATCCGTAGTAAAAAATACCTGCATCTTCCATTTCCATGCCGCGAACTCCCCCTCAAACTTAGGCGGGTATATCGCTGGTCCAACCATCTTAAAATTTGTTGTAGTTGGCGGTTAGTCCTTCTGCGGTGGCCTCGCTCTGATACCACTTGTTGGATCGGGTTGGACCGGCTAGAAGGGGTGAATAGACGGAAACAAAATATGAAATGGAAGGCACTCGTCTTTTAAAAAAAACTTGGTCACAAGTAAGAACGTTGCTTCCAAGGCAGTGGACGCTCAATTAAAATCTCCTTGTGGCAGAGAAGTCTTACAACAAAAGCATGCTAAACTTTAGAGAGAATTACAAGAATGAATTAAATTATTGAATTCTAAAGCAAAATCTCTAAGTCTATTTATAGCCTAAGAGAATAAATCTGGATTGTTGATTGTTGATGACTTTTCTCTTGGCCGTTGATCCATAGATGTAATCTGGATGGTTGATCTTGAATGGGATTAAACTGCATCCATTGGATTTGATTAAAGGATAATGTAACATTATCCTATAAGAAATAAAGTTTAATTAAAACTTTATCTTTCCTCGAGATGGCTCGAGATGGCAGTTGGAATCCCCATGTCGCTGTTGTAATCTCTAAGTAGTAATATCGGCAACATTTTACTGTCATTGTACTTTATCCCAAATGGTAAGTGGGTTAGCTTGTGTTGTTGAGGTCTCGGGTTCGATTCCATTTTGCAACAAATAAATCATTATTTTTTCCGGCGACCAGCCTTTTGGTTCTTCGTCTTCTGGGTGATTTCCGGCCAACCGGAGTCAGGCTCACCTAAACCTGACTCCGGCCTTTCTCCCCTCGAGCGTCCTTCCTCCCGGCTTCTCATCCCTCGGACACCGCGCACGTCCTTCTTGCTCCACCGGCATACTCTTCCGCAGCTTCCGCGTCCCTCAGATTGCACCGAGCTCGTTGGCTCACTTCCCCACGCAATTCTTCTCATCCGCTGCGTCTTACACTCGACTTCCTCCGTACCTATGTTCCTGCACACTTAGCAGAGGGATTAAAACCAACAGGACCTAACCTAACTTGGTTGATCGCATCAAAACCAACCGGGGCACCAACAGCTGTATGGCTCAGGAACTTCATCATGGACTTGGATATGATTCCTGGTTTGCCCAGATCTATCACAATCTTTTGTGATAATAGTGGTGCAGTTGCAAACTCAAAAGAACCACGAGCCCATAAGGCGAGTAAACACATAAAGCGCAAGTACCACCTGATACAAGAAATCATAAAGCGTGGAGAAGTGGATGTCGCCAAGATTGCATCAAAGGATAACCTGACTGATCCTTTCACAAAAGCTCTTCCAGCTAGAGCTTTTGATAGGCATGTGGAGGATATGGGAGTCAGATGTATGACAATGAGAGAACAACAATTTCTTTAAGTATAAGTGGGAGATTGTAAGATATGTATGTTAGATGTGTATACTAAAAGACATGACTTTTATTATATGAACATCTTTTATGAAAAGAGAGTCACACTACACTAGGTGTTTGTTTATAATAGTATATACACGAAGTCCCATTGCTTAGCATTGTAGATAACATGGTGTGTGGTGTCACATGAAAGATCATGTTATCAGTACCTTACTTAGCATAAATAGAGGCTCACAACCTAGATGGAAATGGACAAACCATCGGTAAGGTTGTAGTGTAGTCAGGTGTGGTTGATCTTGACCATAGGACTACACTAGTGTGCTATGAGTGTATTGAGTAGGACCGAAACCCGAGGTTATCCAATTTTGTACTGACTGAATAAATTGGATAGGACCTCACTTGTTATTATGGAGGACAATCCCTTAATCCCGAAATAATATTGGGCATATATTATTATTTATTATTTCTTTGATTTATCAAAGGGCGAGATCTATTCTGCTAGATCGACAAACCCGATAAGTTGGGAAATAATATTAGTAATATGATGTGCTAATATTTATTGACGGAATCCGTGTCCTGGAGAGTCAGGATGATGATGCCCCCTTGATGAGCTCAAAAGGCTCACCGTGCCAAACCCTGTAGGTGGATTTGATCCGGCACGCTGAAAAAGGTTGAGTGGTACTAATCAAGGATCCAGAAGGTAATTAAGTTAAATTGTCAGTAATTTAATTAATTAACAGACATGCGAGATTTTAAACATGGGGGGATGGACGACTCGTAATATGTGTAGCCCATATGAAAATATGGGGGTTAGTGAGGTGAGTTCAATTAGGATCCTTTACTGGAATGGATCCTAATTAAAGGATCGGGTTTGGATCCATTAGCGGTCAGAGAACCAACTCCTCCTCTTGGTCCATGCCTTAGCCCTATATATATCCTATAAGATCAAGAAACCAAACCAATTTTGATCAAACCCAAGAGCCAAGGAAAAAACCCTCCCTCTCTCCTTCTCTTTTCTTCTCTCGGCGCCGACTAGGACAAGGGCTCTCCCTTCGGTTTCCTTGAATCCTCCTCCACCAAGCTTCGGCCATGGCTCAAAGGAGCATGGTAGGAACATTTTCTACCTTGTTTGAGGCTCAGGAAGGGCTGAGGAGGCGTCGGCGAGGAGAAGAAGGTGGCACATGTTGGGACCGGGTGCATGTTGACATGGATGCAGGTTCGTAATTTTAAAATTTATTACGTGCAGCGGAAGATTTAGCATAAATAATTTCCCAAATTATTTAACCGCACATCTAAGCATGCAACGTTATATTGTGTTGACATGATCATATATTAAAATTTTGCAGAAAGTAAACTAATTTACTTAATACCTCGCGTAACTCGAAGGAAGGGACGAGATCCAACCGTAAGCGCCCCTTGGAAGCTCCGCCTCTATTCGCGTCCACGCCGAGTTTTCTTCGGGATGACTTCGCAAAGCCACGAGTTTCGTGCCGACAAGAACTACTAGATTCTCCAAAGGCACGACAAGAATACCAAGAGAGAGATGGGAAGACTAACCACCTAACGAATAACGGAATCAAGATTCCGGGAGGAAGGAAGAAGTTGCGCCCGCTTCTTCTTCTTCTTCGGCAGCTGCTTGGTGGATGAAGCTCACGGCAACAAAGGGGTCCTCCTTTTAGGGCCGGCGGCACTAGAGGAGGGAGTGGGAGAGAAGGAGAGAGAGAGAGAGGGTTTATTTCTAGATCTCTTAGATTAATCTCCAAGCCTTGCCTTGGTTCCTTTATATAGTAGCCTCTCAATCGCCAAGTCTCCTTTTTATGGAATAAATTTTCATAAGAAATTTATCAATAAATTTTTCTATGAATTATTCCATCATGCCAAGTTTTTATCATAATTTAATTTATGATAAAAATAACCATGTCTCCTTTTTCTTATGGAAAGAAATTTCTTTATATAAATTTCTTTATCATGGTAAATCAATCTATTATTGATTTTATAAAATAAAATAAACCAATCCATGGTTCATTTTAATTTCCATGAAAAATAAATCTCTTTATATAAATTTCTTTATATAAATTTCTTTATCCATAATTTTATAAAACAAACCACGCTCGGTTTATTTTATAATTTGAACCAAAAATTTGGTTTTCCCCTTTTGTTGTGGCCGGCCAAACAAAGAGGGTGGGGACCCTCTTTGGCCGGCCAAATCCAAGCTAAAACTATACGAATTAAACTCATTTAATTCGTCCAATAAGTCTTCAAAAGACTTAGCCATTTTATGCTTCCGATGCGTCTCTGAAAAATTCAGATTCGACTTATCTCTCTTGATCAAAAAATCCAATTTTCAACTCGTTTTAAATCTCTCGCATTACTCGTAGTGCGTGTGACTAAATAGGCTTTCGATTTATGTTGGCTGTCTATAATTAACCAATTATAGAATGATCATGAGTGGCACCTAGTAGTACATCATGATCCCCAATTAATCGAAAGATCAACGGTTGACCTCAGAAATTATTTTGAAACCCTTCAGCAGCTCTAATGAATCGTGCCTCATTCCCTTCACCGTCTTATACCGACTTGGTTCAGGACATGGTCTATGTGTGTCAGTCCCTACTAGGCTGACTACGTCACACCTAGCCCAAGCAATGTCTTTCTCGTCCAACGGTTTCTAATTACTCTCATGTATCTGAGATATTCATACTCTGATCATGTGATGCTCTGGCCAGAGGCTTCGAGTAATAATCCGACGATAGGCCTTGGGTATACATCTCCTCGTAAGGAGTGGTGAATCCTTTGTAGGCTGTTCAAACATCTTCGGGCACTTCGGCTTATACCCAATCATCCTAGGTCCACTTCTCCTTGGAGATGCTTGCTTAAGATGTCAAAGTATAAGTCTTCATGACCAAGATGACTTGAACACCGCAAGTCAAAGGAACATCGCACTTAAGCTGCAGTAAGAACTTCATTGGCATATCTATATGTAGATTACCATATGATGTTTTACAGCCAGTCACTCCAATGAACTAGTTCCCTTAACTAGCATTCATGTTTATCTCCGGACATCCCAATGTCACCAGCCAGTGAGAATCAGCTGATTAGAGAATAACTCATGCTAGTCTCAACAGAATTGATAGTGTCTGTATTTATTAATTCATCGACTAGGGACAATTTCAATACTTCACAATTGCACATGTAGAGATAATCACTAGTTGTGAATTCATCACAAATTCTCTCATGCTGCGAATTGTATTGAGGACATTCAGTGAATGAGTTTAAGATCACAATCAAATACACAAACATGTACACTCAAATAGTGAATAATCATTTATTAAAGTAAATGATTACAATCATAAGGCGATTGCCTTAGGACACTTCTCTCATATTACTAATAAACTCCCACTTGGCCAAATGCCAATCGCTACGGTATCCAATACCACATGCTCTAACATGACCCTCAAACTTGCTTTGAGGCAAGGCCTTAGTTAAAGGATCCGCTAAATTCCTTTCAGTGGGAATTTTCTCAATTTGTATATCATTCCTACTTATAATCTCTCTGATCAGATGATAGCGGCGAAGCACATGTTTGGATCGCTGATGAGACCTTGGTTCCTTTGCTTGTGCAATAGCTCCATTGTTGTCGCAGTAAACCGACACTGCTTCATCAATGGTTGGAACCACACCAAGTTCTGAGACAAACTTCTTGATCCAGACTGCTTCCTTTGCTGCTTCCGAAGCTGCAATATATTCCGCTTCCGTGGTAGAATCCGCTACGGTGTCTTGTTTGGAACTCTTCCAACTTATTGCGCCTCCATTCAAAGTAAATACGTATCCGGACTGAGATTTGGAGTCATCCTTATCTGTCTGGAAACTGGCATCTGTATACCCACGTATTATCATATCTCCTTCTCCATATATTAGGAACACATCCTTAGTTCTTCTTAAGTACTTAAGGATTGTCTTGACAGCCGCCCAATGATCCATTCCTGGATCAGACTGGTATCTGCTTGTGATGCTCAGAGCATACGATACATCGGGCCTAGTACATAACATAGCATACATGATAGATCCTATCGCGGATGCATAAGGAATCTTATTCATGCAAATCCTCTCGTCTTCTGTGCGCGGACACATAGACTTTGAAAGGTTGATCCCATGCCTGATGGGAAGGTAACCTTTCTTGGATTCCGACATGCTAAACCTTTTTAGCACTCGGTCTATATATGTAGACTGCGAAAGACCAAGCAACCGTTTTGATCTATCTCTATAGATTCTAATCCCAAGGATATAGGTTGCTTCTCCCAGGTCTTTCATGGAGAAAGTTTTGGACAACCAAATTTTAACCGACTGTAAGACTGATATATCGTTTCCTATAAGCAATATGTCATCGACATATAATACTAGGAATACGACTGCACTCCCACTAACCTTCTTGTACACACAAGGTTCGTCAGGATTTTGTGAGAAATCAAACTCTTTGATTGTCTCATCAAAACGGATGTTCCAGCTCCTGGATGCTTGCTTCAGTCCATATATGGATCGTCGAAGCTTGCATATTTTGGTTTTATCAACCGATGTGAAACCTTCAGGTTGTATCATGTATACATCCTCAAGCAGGTTTTCATTAAGGAAAGCTTTTTCACATCCATTTGCCATATCTCATAATCATAATGAGCTGCTATGGCCAGGAGCATCCGAATGGATTTAAGCATAGCTACTGGCGAATAGGTTTCGTCATAATCAATTCCTTATTTCTGACGATATCCTTTTGCCACTAGTCTAGCCTTAAAGGTAACAACATTACCTTCCATGTCGGTTTTCTTCTTGAAAACCCACTTGCACCCTATGGGCTTAATCCCTTCAGGTGGGTTAACCAAGTCCCATACTTGATTTTGTACATGGAATCCATTTCCGACTTCATGGCTTCAAGCCATTTGTCCCTTTCTGAACTTTTCAGAACATCATCATAACTGATAGGTTCGTCATCGCTAACGAGTAACACGTCGTTCGATTCACTTACGAGAAATCCGTATCTCTCTAGAATATTGCGTGTCCTATCAGATCTACGAAGTAGTGGTGTTGTTTTAGGTTCAACTGATAGCTCATCATTATGAGTTATTGGTTGTGGGTCTAGACTAGGTGTCTCTGTAATGTCTATTGGAGTTTCTTGAACTTCTTCAAGTTCAATATTACTCCCACTATTTTCTTGTAAAAGAAATTCTTTTTCCAGAAATACAGCATGCCTTGAAACAAACACTTTTTGTTCCAAGGGATGATAGAATTGGTAACCCTTTGTTTCCTTAGGGTATCCAATAAATAGACATTTATCAGACTTAGCATCCAATTTGTCTGATACAGTCCGCTTCACATAAGCAGGACAACCCCATATCTTAAGGTGAGTTAAGTGAGGTTTCTTACTATTCCACGTCTCATATGGAGTAGTAGAGACTACCTTGGTCGGGACTCTGTTTAGCAAGTAAACAGCTGTCTTGAGCGCATAGCCCCAAAAGGATTTTGGAAGAGTTGCATGATTCATCATGGATCTAACCATGTCCATCAAGGTTCGGTTATGCCTCTCAGATACACCATTATGCTGTGGTGTATATGGCGGAGTCCATTGAGACAATATCCCATTGTCCCTAAGATAATCTTGAAACTCTTGACTTAAGTATTCACCACCCCGATCGGATCGAAGTATCTTAATACTTTTGCCAAGCTGTTTCTCTACTTCATTTCTGAACTCTTTGAATTTCTCAAAAGCTTCAGATTTGTGTTTCATTAAGAACACATACCCGAATCGTGAGTGATCATCGATAAAGGTAATGAAGTAGCTATAGCCTCCTTGTGCAAGAGTTGACATTGGTCCACATACATCAGTATGTATTAGACCAAGCAATTCTCCCACTGGATTACCTTTTCCGAAAAGGGTAATTTGGCCATCTTGCCTTTTAAGCATGATTCGCATGTATCAAATGAACCGGGTTCAAATGATTCCAGAATTCACATCGGTGTAATTTGGTCATGCGTTTCTTACTTATATGGCCAAGACGACAATGCCACGTATAGGAGTCTATTTGATTATCTATTCGAGCACGTTTGTTGCTAACTTCGATATTGAAAATGTCACCGGATAAATCTAACGTGTAGATACCATTGCACAAAGTTCCGGTCCCATAAAGAACACCATTTAAAGTTATGTAACAACAATTGTTACTAAAAGTTAAATGATAACCCTTTTCATTCAAGCATGAAATAGATACAATGTTCTTTATTAACGAAGGAACAAAATAACAATTATCCAACTCTAAGACAAGTCCAGTAGGGAGCTTTAGCAAATATGTTCCGATGGCAACAGCAGCAATCTTTGCTCCATTTCCAACTCGCAAATTCGCTTCTCCCTTGACGAGTCTTCTTCTATTCCTTAGCCCCTGTATGTCATTACATATATGTGAGCTACACCCAGTATCAAGTACCCAGGTGGTTGAGGAAATAGAGTGACATTCAATAACGAAGATACCTGAAGAGGATGGGGCATCGGATGCCTTCTTCTTCAAGGACTCAAGATAAACCTTGCAGTTTCTTCGCCAGTGACCCTCCTTGCCACAGTGATGGCAAGTGCCTTTTGGGGTCTTTTCAGTCTTTTTGGCATTTTTCTTCTTTCCCTTATTCTGTTCTTTGGCCTTCCTCTTAGAACCTTTCTTCGAGGAACCAACTAACAGTACCGTCTTCTGATCCTGCTTCACAGAAGGCTCTATAGTCTTCAGCAGGTTGAGCAACTCAGGAATGGTAGTCTCCAGCTTGTTCATCCGATAGTTCATCACAAATTGTGAATAACTTTTGGGCAAACAATGAAGAATTAAGTCAATACTTAGTTCATGATCCATTGCAAAACCGAGTGTGCCCTGTCGCTCAATGTACCCCAACATCTTCAACATAAACTGTGAGACAGAAGTGCCTTCCTGCATCTTAGAGGTGAAGAGGAGTCTAGAGACCTCGAACCTTTCGGATCTCGCCTGCTCGTCAAATAACTCATGAAGATGGAAGATGATGGTATAAGCATCCATATGCTCATGCTGCTTTTGTAGCTCAGGTACCATAGCGGCTAGCATGATGCAACTCGCAAGTTCAGAATCGGTCACATGTTTCTGATAGGCCACTAACTGGTCTGGAGTTGCATCTTCTGGAGGACGGTTGGAAAGTTGATCTTCAAGGACATAAGCAAGCTTTTCTGCCTTGAGGACTATCCTCAGGTTTCGAAGCCAGTCCATGAAGTTTGGCCCAGTCAGCTTATTGGTGTCCAAAATGGAACGCAAATTCAGAGAAGACATGATTAAGTGATTATCCTAGAAATACAAATTGAGCTTATGTGAGAAGAATGATAAAGAATGCATCAACATACATTAATTAAATCCTATTTATTTTTCAAATTGAATAACCCATTTTATCAATTCGGGAGATCGTAGGAACATCTCCAAATAGGTTGATATCCAACCATAGATAAGAACAACTATGGTTGTGGCCATCAAGTTATTCTTAGCTATGAAGGTAGGTAATTATATCGATTACATATCACATATATGTAACTATCACTTTATGCTATCAACTAATTGAATATTTGCAGAAATCATTGGGTTGTTAACTCATTAACAAGTATGCAACAATATACATAGCACCCAACTGCACCTCTCTTTACATCGACCTTGGCTGTGGCACAACAAATCGATGCTCCAAGCTTAAGGCTGACCCATTAATCAAGAAATAGTTTTAATATGGTTGGAGCTCATTCAACCGTTTAGTCAGGCTTGGATGTGTCCAACAACCAAAACTAAGGATTGACCTCTGACTCTAACTATATTAATCATAAACTAATTCCATGGTTTGAACATGTTGAGGTTCAAGCCGGGCATGGATGTGTTCATCAACCCAAACGAGAAACAAAACTCCGGTTCTTACCATATTAATGGAAGGTGTTGGCCTTAATATTTTGTAAGGGGTTTTGGGTCTCATCCTTTTCTTTCTAAGCACATTCATGGCATATAATTATGTCATGTACTAACGATTTCCTTAATAAAGTATGTATGTGACTTAATTTATCAAGTCTCATTAATTGAATTAGGAACCAGATTTCCTAATTCTAATTTCATACTTTATTCAAGGAATTGTTTTGGGAAACAATTTCCTAAATTGACATAATCAATTTCGGAAATAATATGTTTAAGACTTTGATTTCTCTAAATCAAATCTTATTAAATTAAGAGACAGATTCCCTTAATTCAACCACATATTATTTTCATGAAAATCTTATTTAAGAAAACTCATAGGAAATAATTTTCCTAATTAATTTTGGAGACAACAATATGTAAGAGCATCACCTCTTAAATCAAATAAGGAAATTATCGTTTCAGAATCTCCTCAAAATTTCAAGATCTGATTACATATTTTATTTATGGTCTAATTAATTACAACAAATTATTTTCTTTGGGTGGCTCCCCGAGGCTCAGATACCCAAAGAAAAGAAATTTGTTATAAATCTAATTTGGCCCGCTCCCCGAGGCATATTCAAATTAAACATGATAATTTTATTCAAAATGGGAAATTAAATTACAACAACTAACTTTAATTTGGGTGGCTCCCCGAGGCACTCCCCAAAGTAAAAAATTTTGTTAATAATTTAAAACCAATTCGAATTTAATTGTCAATTAATGATCTATAAATTTGTCTAGACTTTCTTGAAAGAAAGAGCCCAAAATTACGAGATTTCCATAATAGGTTTTCAAAATAATTGTAAGTTTCTGGTACAAAGAAAACTTATATAATTCCAAAATTGAAAATTTCAAAAATAAGAAATTTCTAAAATTGGAAAGATTCCAAAAATGGGATGTTTTCACAATTATCATAAAATTTCAGAAACTAGGATATTTCAAATGTTTGTGAAATTTCATGAGGATTTCCAAACTTTGAAATTTCTAAATCTAAAATTTATCATAATTGGAAAGTTTCCATAATTGGAAAATTTTCCAAAATTGAGATCATGATAAAGTTTTCCGCAAAACAATTATATGATTATGTCGAACACAACCG
>JAGFNQ010000140.1:24772-81549 GCA_024364735.1 Boesenbergia rotunda | reverse complement strand
AAGGGATATTACTTCTACATTCCCAGTCAGCACAAAGTGTTTGTTGCTAAGACTGGGGTCTTTCTAGAAAGGGACTTTGTTTCTAGAAAGACTAGTGGGAGTTCGTTTGATCTTGAAGAAGTTCAAGACAACGACCATAGCACTGAGCCCTTGATGGATACTGAACAGGAACCACAAGAAGTTGTGGATGAGATTGTTACACAAGAAGTTGTGGAACAACAACCTGTTCAGGTAGACCTACCTCTTCGCAGGTCTGATAGGGTACGTCGTCAGCCTGAGAGATATTCATTTCTCTTGCCTGACCATGATGACGTTATGATCATTGAGAATGAGCCTACCACCTATCAGGAAGCTGTGATGAGCCCAGATTCTGAGTCATGGCTGGAAGCCATGAGATCCGAAATGGAATCCATGTACACTAACCAAGTTTGGACCTTGGTTGATCCACCTGAAGGGGTCAAACCCATTGGGTGTAAGTGGGTCTTTAAGAGAAAGCCTAACATGGATGGACTTACTCATACCTATAAGGGTAGACTGGTAGCTAAAGGTTTCAAGCAAATTCATGGTATGACTATGATGAAACTTTTTCTCCAGTAGCAATGTTTAAGTCCATTCGGATCATGCTTGCTATTGCCAGCCTACCACGATTATGAGATCTGGCAGATGGATGTCAAGACAGCGTTTCTGAATGGAAACCTCCTCGAGGATGTGTACATGACACAGCCCGAGGGGTTTTGTAGATCCACAGCATACTGGCCAAAGTATGCCAAGCTGCATTGGGCCATTTATGGTCTAAAGCAAGCTTCTCGGAGCTGGAATCTTCGATTCGATGATGCGATCAAACAGTTTGGTTTCATCAAGAACGAAGATGAACCTTGTGTCTACAAGATGGTTAGTGGGAGCACAGTAGTCTTCCTAGTCTTGTATGTGGATGACATACTACTCATTGGGAACAACATCCCTTCGCTACAGTCTGTGAAGACTTGGTTGGGGACTTGTTTCGCAATGAAGAACATAGGTCAAGCAGCCTGCATTCTAGGCATTAAGATCTATAGAGATAGATCTAAGAGATTGCTTGGCCTAAGTCAGAGTACATACATCGATATGGTATTACACCGTTTAGCCATGCAGAATTCCAAGAAGGGAAATCTGCCAATGTCACATGGCGTGAGTCTTTCGAAGACTCATGGTCCCTCTTCTAGAGAGGAGAGAGACCGCATGAGCAAGATCCCTTATGCCTCAGCCATAGGATCTATCATGTATGCCATGTTATGTACTCGTCCTGATGTCTCGTATGCTTTGAGCATGACGAGCAAATACCATTCAGATCCAGGTGAACGTCACTGGATAGCAGTCAAGAATATTCTTAAGTACTTAAGAAGGACTAAAGAATATTTCTTGATATTTGGAGGCGATGAGCATCTAGTTGTAAAGGGTTACACTGATGCCAGCTTCCAAACCGACCAGGATGATTACAGATCGCAGTCAGGGTTCGTGTTTTGCTTGAATGGCGGAGCTGTGAGCTGGAAGAGTTCGAAGCAGGACACAGTTGCAGATTCTACAACAGAAGCTGAGTATATGCTACATCAGAGGCAGCAAAGGAGGCAGTTTGGATCCGCAAGTTCATCACTGAGCTTGGGGTGGTTCCTAGCATATCTGATCCCGTAGAGCTCTATTGTGACAACAATGGAGCTATTGCGCAGGCTAAGGAACCTCGCTCACACCAGCGGACCAAACACATACTACGGCGATTCCATCTCATTCGAGAGATCATCGATCGAGGAGATGTGAAGATTTGCAGAGTACCCACAGAGGCTAACGTCGCAGATCCCTTGACCAAGGCTTTGGCACAGATAAAGCATGATGGTCACACTAGGTCATTGGGTATTAGATACTACAGCGATTGGCACTAGTGCTAGTGGGAGATTGTTAGTGAGAGCCCTAGAGCCAATAATATGATGATTACTTTTTGGACTCATTGTATCATATTCTTGTATATATATTTCTTATATATAAAGGCATTCTTATGGTTATTGTACTTATGTGTATTGGTGCCAAATAACTTAGTATAATAACGTCCTTGAGTAGAAGGTTCTTATCTATATCAATCGATTAGTTGAATCGATAGTGAGATGATATAGAGAACACTACTCTTAATTATTCCTAGTCAAGTATTAACATTCAAGGACAATGTTAATGCATAGAGACTAGCATGTAGGTCAACATGATGACTTGATCTCATAAGTCATGGATATGAGATATCAAGTTGACACATGAGTATACATTAGAGAATTATTACTGAATGGCCCGCCATGAGAAAGTATCATGGATCGTTATATGAGTGTCATATACTTTCTCATGTGACTATTAGTATGATATTAGTCCTTAGACCTGAAGTCACCATAGTTCCCTACATAAGGAGTTATGTACTTTGGTTTCGTCAAACGTCACCCGTAACTGGGTGGACTATAAAGGCGATTACTGGGTATGTAACAAATTATGCGGAGGGACGTGAGTGATCTAGATGGGATCTATCCCTTCTATATGACGGGAGAGATATCATAGTCATGATAGAGTGAGATCACTAAGTGCATGACCATGCCCAAATAAGACAATATGAGATATTGAGCTTATTTGATTATAGTGAGTCTAATTGGAGTTCAAGACACATAGATTGATTGGAGGATGACACGGTCTATGCCTCATGAAAGATCAATCTAGATATCGAGGATAGAAGGACGTTGTCACATAATGTGATGGTCACAATTATTAGTCACAATGGTGATGTTGGATCTCGACATTCTTGTAACTTGGGTAGCAATGATGTGTTGCTAGATACCTCTCATTGCTTATGTCCTTAAATAGGTTTAAGGGCATTGCCAACGTTACAAGAACCTATAGGGTCACACACATAGAGCAATAGATGGAGAATAAGTCTATATGATGGACCGAGAGTAATGAAGTCAAAGTTTGACTTTGGCTAAATATGGAAAGTCCATAAAAGGCAAGTTTGACTTTACTCAAATTAGACAACTTGAGTTGGACTCGAGTTTGATCCAAGTGTTGGATGAATCTAATCATGGGAGAATAATGAAATCAAAGTTTGACTTTGGCTAAATATGGAAAGTCCATAAAAGGCAAGTTTGACTTGACTCAAATTAGACAACTTGAGTTGCACTCGAGTTTGATCCAAGTGTTGGATGAATCTAATCATGGGAGAATAATGAAGTCAAAGTTTGACTTTGGCTAAATATGGAAAGTCCATAAGAGGCAAGTTTGACTTGACTCAAGCCACATCACCTTGACTTGACCAAGTGATGATTTGGCATCATCATCAAGGCCAAGTAACCTCCCCATTTGAATTTTGAATTCAAATAGGGGGTTACCAAAAGTGGTGGCCGGCCACTTAATGGCCAATAATGACCATTAAGTGGCCTGCCAATTAAACACACACAAAAAAGGAGTTTTGTGAGGGTGTGTGATCATTCTTCTCCTTACTTGAGTTTTTGGTTTTGCTCTCCCTCTCCTCTCTTGTGGCCGAGACCCCAAGCAAGTGCTAGCACACTTTTGGGTTCTCCTCTCCACTCTCTTGCTTATGTGGATACTTCTAGAGGGTTGCTACTTTGCATCCTTGAGATCCGACACCAACCGAGGAGCGAGCGAGAATTGCGGGGCACGCATCGAAGGTAGTTTTCTCTTCTCTAATAGATCTAGGTTGTAGATCGGTTTTAAAGCATGTAAACGAGCACTCGTAAATTTTTGAAATGACTTTCTTCACTCAGATCCTTTCTATTGGGGCTTTCGGGGTTTCCGCGACGTGAAAAAGCGATTTTCGCGGCCCGAAAAACCCTACAATATTGGTTAGTTTTCGAATTTGATGTTGAAAGGAAAGAAAACCAAGACCCTCATGCTTAAGGGTTTCGGACACCATGTTTTATAGGTCTATAAATATGCTAAAATTCATGATAATGTTATTTAATGTTCCCTTATGATGTGTAGAGGTTATGTACAATTTTTGGGAATTTTTGGAGCACCCTAGGACACCCTAGGTTTCGGCCAACATGAAAGAAACAAATCTAAGAACCTTAAGTTCAAGGGTTTCGGCCACCATGATTTATAGGTCTAGAATTATGCTAAAAATCATGATAATGTTATTTAATGTTCCCTTATGATGTGTAGAGGTTAAGTATAATTTTTGGTGATTTTTGGAGTACCTAGGACACCCTAGGGTTTCGGCCAACATGAAAGAAACAAAACTAGGAACCCTAAGTTTAAGGGTTTCGGCCACAATGATTTACAGCTCTATAATTATGCCAAAAATCTTGATAATGTTATTTAATGTCCCTTATGATGTGTAGAGGTTAAGTATAATTTTTGGGAATTTTTGGACTACCCTAGGATACCCTAGGGTTTCGGCCAACATGAAGGATCCTAAGCAAGCACCCTAGGACACCCTAGGGTTTCGGCCGCCATGTTTAAGGGTCTAAAATGATGATAAAAATCCCAATCATGATGTTTAATGTACTCTCATGATATCTAGAGGTTTAATATAATTTTTGGGAATTTTTGGGGTACCCTAGAGACCCCATATGTTTCGGCCAACCTCAAGGACCCAAGGGTTAGGGTTGAGCCTTTAACTTCAAGTATATGTTTATGTGTTGCCATGATAAGTATGATAAGTTTATGTTCAGGATATGAATGATGCCATGATAAGAATGATAGGGTTATGATCATGATAAAATGATGCTATGATATGTTAGGTTCATGATATGAATGATGCCATGTTAAGTATGTTATGTTTATGTTTAAGAATGAGGATGATGTCATGTTTAAGAATGAAAATGATGTCATGTTTAAGAATGAAAATGATGCCATGTTAAGTATGTTATGTTTATGTTCATAATAAGAATGATACATGCCATGTCTTATGAATGATACATATGTATGCCATGATTTATGAATAAGATGTATGTATGTCATGTCTTATGAATGAAGTTAAGTACATGCCTTTAAGGCACATCTATGATGTTAAGTATGATGAATGACAAGTATGATGAATGAATGATGATGAACGACAAGTATGATGAATGAAAGATGATGCTTATGTCTTTAAGGCATAAATATGCTAAACGACACGGTCGATGGTTGACAGTACGACGGTCGAGAGGACCGGTAAATGGGCCGGTGGACGGGCCGAGCCGTAACAAGTTATGCTATGTTAAGTATTCTTTGAATGAATTATGAATGATGACACATGAAAAGTATTTTACTTTATGTATGGGCTTGTACCGGACCGAAGTATGGGTCCAAGGGATGGGCACCTTAAGAACGCCCCGGTTTTGGACTACCGTAGCTGTCCACGGTTCTGGCCCTACCGGAGCTGGGCAACAGGGATGGGCACCTTAAGAACGCCTCGGTTCGGGGACTACCGACTATGCTGTCCTTACCCTAGTAGGTTGGGGCTCGCGACCTCGGACTTGCTAGGGATGCGCGCTATGATGTATGTATGTGGTACAAGCCGGGGACCCCAAATGATGTTATGATGATTATGTTTAAGCAATTAAAAGTATGTTTTAAAAGTTAAGCATCCCTTATGTATATGCATTCCACTCATGCATCAATTCATGTTATGCATTATGCTATGATGATAAGACTTTATGCTTATGTTTCATGTTAAGAAGTATGCATGAGAATGAATGATCTATGCCATGAAAGAAAGTTCACTATGTTTATGATTTATGCCATGAATTATGCCATGCTTAGAATATGCTATGATAGGTTTTATACCATGAATTATGTCATGCTTAGAATGTTCACTACGTTTATGAATTATGCCATGCTTAGAATGTTTATGATGTTTATGTTTATGCCATGAATTATGCCATGCTTAGAATGTTCACTATGTTTATGATCTATGCCATGAATTATGTTCACTATGTTTATGAATTATGCCTTGAATTATGTCATGCTTAGAATGTCTATGATGTTTATGTTTATGCCATGAATTATGCCATGCTTAGAATGTTTATGATGTTTATGTTTATACCATGAATTATGCCATGCTTAGAATGTTTATGATGTTTATGTTTATGCCATGTATCATGCCATGCTTAGAATGTTACTATGATTATGTTCATGCCATGCTATGTATACGACAAGTGACGAAAGATGTCATGTTCTAAGTAGAGCACCAAGTATGTTAATGTTTTATGTGCTCATTATGAGATGATGAATGATGAATGGTTTTGAGTAGGAAAGAGTCTTACTAAGCCTGTGTGCTTATAGTCTTATTTCCTTATACCGCAGATCATTCAAGGGGACAATGAAGGAAGCAGCAGGAGGGCAAGAACGCATGTGTGTCGTAGTGACTTGGCCCAGGAAACTATATGTTTACTTATATGTTTGAATAATGACTTATGGAACCTTATGACTTTATGTTATGATGTTATGTGAGACATGATATGATGCTTAAGTTCAAAGTTAATATGCTAAGGTTCCCATGTCAATAAGTTAAGAATGGTAACAGGGCATGTATAAGTTAAGTTATTTCCGCTGCCTTATAATGTCTACATGCCCTAAGCATGTTAACGTAACGCCGCTTAGGAAAAAAAAAGGCAGGCGTTACACAATAACGAAGATACTTGAAGAGGATGGGGCATCGGATGCCTTCTCTTTCAAGGACTCAAGATAAATCTTGTAGTTTCTTCGCCAGTGACCCTCCTTGCCACAATGATGGCAAGTTCCTTTTGGTTTCTTTTCAGTCTTTTTGGCCTTTTTCTTCTTTCCCTTATTCTGTTCTTTGGCCTTCCTCTTAGAACCTTTCTTCGAGGAACCAACTAACAGTACCGTCTTTTGATCCTGCTTCACAGAAGGCTCTACAGTCTTCAGCAGGTTAAGCAACTCAGGAAACTGATCTGGAGTTGCATTTTCAGGAGGACAGTTGGGAAGTTGTTCTTCAAGGGCATAAGCAAGCTTCTCTCCCTCGAGGACTATCCTCATGTTTCGAAGCCAGTCCATGAAGTTTGGCCCAGTTAGTTTATTGGTGTCCAAAATGGAACGCAAATTCAGAGAATACATGATCGAGTGATTATCCTAGAAATACAAATTGAGCTTATGTGAGAAGAATGATTAAAGAATGTATCAACATACATTAATAAAATCCTATTTATTTTTCAAATTGAATAACCCTTTTATCAATTCGGGAGATCGTAGGAACATCTCTAAATAGGTTGATATCCAACCATAGGTAAGAGCAACCATGGCTGTGGCCATCAAGTTATTCATAGCTATGAAGGTAGGTAATTATACCGATTACATATCACATATATGTAACTATCACATTATGCTATCAACTAATTGAATGTTTGCATAAAACATTGGGTTGTTAACTCATTAACAAGTATGCAACAATATACATAGCACCCAACTGCACCTCTCTTTACATTGACCTTGGCTGTGGCACAACAAATCGATGCTCCAAGCTTAAGGCTGACCCATTAATCAAGAAATAGTTTTAATATGGTTGGAGCTCATTCAACCGTTTAGTCAGGCTTGGATGTGTCCAACAACCAAAACTAAGGATTGACCTCTGAATCCAACTATATTATACATAAACTAATTCCATGGTTTGAACATGTTGAGGTTCAAGCCGGGCATGAATGTGTCCATCAACCCAAACGAGAAACAAAACTCCGATTCTAACCATATTAATGGAAGGTGTTGGCCTTAATATTTTGTAAGGGGTTTTGGACTCATCCTTTCTTTTCTAAGCACATTCATGACATAGAATTATGTCATGACTAACGATTTCCTTAATAAAGTATGTATGTGACTTAATTTATCAAGTCTCATTATTTGAATTAGGAACTGGATTTCCTAATTCTAATTTCATACTTTATTTAACGAATTGTTTTGGGAAATAATTTCCTAAATTGTCATAATCAATTTCGGAAATAATATGTTTTAAGACTTTAATTTCTCTAAATCAAATCTTATTAAATTAAGAGACAAATCCCTTAATTCAACCACATATTATTTTCATGAAAATCTCATTTAAGAAACTATATAGGAAACCATTTTCCTAATTAATTTTGGAGACAACAATATGTAAGAGCATCACCTCTTAAATATATTTTATTCATGGATTTAATTAATTATAACAAATCATTTTCTAAGGGTGGCTCCCCGAGGCTCAAATACCCAAAGAAAAGTAATTTGTTGTAAATCTAATTTGGACGGCTCCCCGAGGCTCAATCCAAATCAAACATGACAATTTCATTTAAAATTGGTAAATTAAATTACAACAACTAACTTTAAATTGGATGGCTCCCCGAGGCTCAATCCAAAATAATGAATTTTGTTGTTAATTTAAAAACCAATTCAAATTTAATTGTCAATTAACTGTCCATAAATTTGTCTAGACTTTCTTGAAAGAAAGTGCACAAAATTGCGAGATTTCATAAATACGTTTTCAGAATAATTGTAAGTTTCTGGTACAAAGAAAACTTACATATTTCTAAAAATTGAAAAATTTCTAAAAATAGAAAAATTTCCAAAATTGGAAAGTTTCCAAAGATGGGAAGTTTTCACAATGATTATTAAATTTCAGAAACTAGAAAATTTCAAAAGTTTGCGAAATTTCATGAGGATTTCCAAACATAGAAATTCCTAAATCTAAAATATATTATAATTTGAAAGTTTCCATAATTGAAAAATTTTCCAAAATTGAGATCATGACAAAGATTTCCGCAAAACAATTATATGATTATGTCGAACACTAACCGGCTCTGATACCACTGTTGGGACCGGGTGCATGTTGACAAGGATACGGGTTCGTAAAATTTTAAATTTTTACGTGCAGCGGAAGAATTAGCATAAAATAATTTCTAAAATTATTTTAACCACGTATCTAGCATGCAACCTTATGATGTGTGGACATGATCATAAATTAAAACTTTGAGAAAATGTAAACTAATTTACTAAGTACCTCGCGTAACTCGAAGTAAGGGACGAGATCCAACTGTAGCGTCCCTTGGAAGCTCCGCCTCTATTCGCGTCCACGCCGAGTTCTCTTCGGGATGACTTCGCAAAGTCACGAGTTTTGTGCCGACGAGAACTACTAGATTCTCTAAAGGCACAACTAGAAGATCAAGAGAGAAGAAAGGAAACTAACCACCAAGTTAACGAAATCAAAATTCCGGGAAAGGAAGGAAGGAGTCACGATCCGCTTCTTCTTCTTCTTCGGCACAAACTTGGTGGAGGAAACTCACGGGCACCCTAGGTGCTTGCGCTGGCCCTAGGGGATGAGAGAGAGCCGACCCTAGAGAGAGAGTGGGCGAAATAGAGAGAGAGAGGGAGAGAGTTAATCTCTTGATTACTCTATTGATCAAGGAACTTAAGCCTAGCCTTGGTTCCTTTATATAGTAATCTCTCCCTTGCCAAGTCTCCTCTTTAACGGAATTTTCATTTGAAAGTTATCCTATAAATTCTCTTATTAATTATTCCGTTTAAGCCAAGTTTTATTATAACTAACTTTATAATAAAACAAATACTTCTTCTCCTTTTATTATGGAATAAATTTTATAAGAAATTTATAAACTTTCTTATTATGGAAAAATAAATTCATAATTGATTTTATAAAATTAAAATAAACCATTTCATGGATCATTTTAATTTCCATAAAAGAATAAATTTCTATAAATTTATTTATATAAATTTCTTTACACAAATTTATTTATCCATAATTTATAAAATAAATCGCGCTAGATTTATTTTATTAATTAAACCAAATAAGTTGGTTTTATCCCCTTTTAATGGCCGGCCAAACCAAAGGGGGTTAATACCCTCTTTGGCCGGCCAAACCGATCGCGAATTAAACTCATTTAATTCGCCCAATAAGCCTTCAAAAGACTTAGCCATTTTAAATTTCCATTGCGCCTCTGATTAACTCAGATTCGACTTATTTTTCTTGATTGGAAAATCTAATTTTCAACTCATTTTAAATCCCTCGGATTACTCGTAGTGCGTGTGACTAAATATGCTTTCGATTTATGTTGGCCGTCTATAATTAACCAATTATAGAACGGTCATGAGTGGCACCTAGTAGTACATCATGACCCCCAATTAATCGAAAGATCAACGGTTTGACCTCAGAAGTAATTCCGAAACCCTTCAGCAGCTCTAATGAATCGTGCCCCATTCCCTTCACCATCTTATACCCACTTGGTTCAGGACACGGTCTATTTGTGTCAGTCCCCACTAGGCTGACTACGTCACACCTAGCCCAAGTAATGTCTTTCTCGTCCTTTGGATTTCTAATTACTCTCATGTATTTTAGAGACTCGCACTCTAAACATGATATGCTCTGGCCAGAGGCTTTGAGTAACAATCCGACGATAGGCCTGGGTATACATCTCCTCGCAAGGAGTGGTGAATCCTTTGTAGACTGTTCAAGCATCTTCGGGCACTTCGGCTTATACCCAATCATCCTGGGTCCACACCTCCTTGGAGATGCTTGCTTAAGATGTTAAAGTATAAGTCTCCATGTCCAAGATGACTTGAACACTACAAGTCAAAGGAACATCACACTTAAGCCGCAGTAAGAACTTCATTGACATTTCTATATATAGATTCCATATGAAGTTTTACAGCTAGTCACTCCAATGAACTAGTTCCCTTAACTAGCATCCATGTTTATCTCCGGACATCCCAATGTCACCAGCCAGTGAGAATCAGCTGATTAGAAAATAACCCATGCTAGTCTCAACAGAATTGATAGTGTCCGTATTTATCAATTCATCGACTAGGGATATTTTCAATACTTCACATTTGCGCATTTAGAGATAATCACTAGTTGTGATCCCATCACAAATTCTCTTATGCTGTGAGTTGTATTGCGGACATTCAGTAGATGAGTTTAAGATCCCAATCAAATACACAAGCATGTATACTCAAATAGTGAATTATCATTTATTAAAATAAATGTTTTACAATCATAAGGCGATTGCCTTAGGACACTTCTCTCATATCACTAACAGGGTCTAGAGGTTGTAGGTTCATTTACACCTTCTTCCTCATCCTCTAGTGTATTTCTTACTCCCCCTTGATCATTGCCGTCCAAATGTAGGTCTTGGATTCTTTCGGCAAGGGGTTGGACCTCCTCCATGTCTTTATCAATTGAGGCCTTCCTAGGGTAGGTATTAGTTGTTTCATCAAATTTTACATTCGAGGACTCCTCAATCACCTTTGTCCTCTTATTATACACTCTATAACCCCTACTAGTTAAAGAGTACCCTAGTAAAATCCCTTCATCGGCTTTTGACTCAAATTTCCTTAGATCATCTTTGGTGTTTAAGATGTAGACTTTACATCCAAAGACTCTAAAATAGTGGACTTGAGGTACCCTTCCATTCCACAATTCAAAGGGTGTTTTCCCTAGAAACCTATGTACCAACACCCGGTTTTGAATATAGCAAGCGGTGTTAACCGCTTCGGCCGAAAGAAGCTAGGAAGGGAATATGCATTAAGCATAGTCCTAGCAGCTTCTTGTAGGGCACGACTCCTTCTCTCAACTACCCCATTTTGTTGAGGAGTCCTTGGGCATGAAAACTCATGCTTGTACCCATTTTCAACACAAAATTATGTGAAATTAGCGTTTTCATGTTCTTTTCGTTTTCTACCCTTTTACTGAATCCTATAAAGATCTCTAGGGTATCATCCTTATGTTTCAAGAAGTAAACCCATGTAAACCTAGAAAAGTCATCTACTATCACTAAGCAATACTTACTCCCTACAAGTGAGGAAGTACTATGACAATCAAATAAATCTATGTGCAAGAGTTCTAAAGGCAAAGAGGTAGTGATTAGGGTTTTACCTTTGTGTGATGACTTTGATTGCTTACCCTCTTGGCATGCATCACACAACTTGTTTTTCTCGTACTTGAGCATTGGGAGCCCCTTCACCAATTCTTCCTTGGCCACTGTTGCAATGCTCCTCATGTTGACATGTCCAAGTCTCCGGTGCCACAACCACCCTTCTTCTTCTTTGGACATGAGACACTTAGCAACATTGTTAGTAACATAAGATAGATCAAGATAATATAAATTTGCCTCTCTAAACCCTTCTAAGATGATAGTATTTGATCCACTTTGCCTTATTATACATTTCTTAGCATGAAATTCTACTCTAAAACCGGTATCACATAATTGACTCACACTTAATAAGTTAAATTTCATATATTTGATTAAAAGTACCTTATGTATGGAAATGGTGGGAGATACCTCAATTGTGCCCCTACCAATGATTCTGAACTTTCCACTATTCCCAAAGGAGACCGTTCCTTCTCTTAGGTAGCTAATAGTGGTGAACTTGTTCACATCCCCGGTCATGTGTCATGAGCATCCACTATCTACTATCCACATAGTTGGGGCCTCCGTCACCTTTACCTAAACAACATGGAAAACATACTCTTTTGGTACCTATATCTTTGATCCATAAGTATCATTTAGAAATCTCTTTGGTACCCATGCCTTCGTTGTGGTTCCCCTAGCTCCTAGTCTCCTAGATGCACCGATCCTACCGGTAAGTGAACAAATGCAACCTCCTTTGTCTTAGGCCTATAACCCAACCCGGCCTTGTTATACACAGCCCTTTGACTGTTGATGATCATATCTAAGTTACTAGATCCCACTTGGAATTTCCTAAGGGCCTTCGTGAGGTCATCTACCTGTTTCCTTAATTCCTCATTTTCATTTTCAAGGTGTGAAACATGTGAAGAGGTAGAACTAGCATGCAAATCTTTAAGTCTAGTAGCTTCTACTCTAAGCATGACAATTTGTTCTTTTAGATCCTTAACTTTACTTCTAGCCTTAGCTAAGTCCATGTTCGTGCTAGAAATTATTTTCACTAAAGTAGAGGAGGGTAAGTGGTATACCTCACTTACCGAAGCTTCTGATTCTGATGATGAAGTGGAGGAGCTCTCATCTTCACTACTTGAGCTTTGTTCATCATCCGATTAGTCCGAGTGATCTTGTGCCATAAGAGCAAAGTGGGAGATTTGCTCTTCTTCTTCCTCTGAGGATGAGGGATCATCCCAAGTTGCCTTGAGGTTGGTGGCACCATTCTCCTTTCCCTTTGATCTCTTCTTGTCACTCCTCTTCTTCTCTTCCTTCTTGTCATCCCTTTTCTTCAATTGAGGGCACTCATTCTTCATGTGTCCCTCTTGATGGAAATTGTAGCAAATTATGTCCTTAGCCTTACCCTTACCTTTGGCCCCTTTCCTAGCATAGGATTTGTTAGATAAACTTTTAAAAGCTCTACAAAATTTTCTTACCATAAAGGCCTCTTGGTCACTGTCCATAGAGGTGCTTGACTCTTCTGAATCTCATGAAGATGAGTAGACCACCTTCTTCTTTTTCTTCCTCCTCTTCTTCTCCTTTTCTGCAACAAAAGCAATACCTTTCTCTTTGGCCGTAATGTTAGCTTGCTCGTGCAGTTCAAATTCACAAAACAAATCGTCTAATCTTACTAAAGATAAGTCCCTTGATACCTTGTAAGCATCAACCATGGATGCCCACAAGGTAGTCCTCGGGAATGTTTGTTGAACGTACCTGACGATGTCTCGATTTTCTATCTTCTCTCCAATCACATGGAGCTCATTTATCACTTCTTTTACCATTCCATGTAGCTAGCTAACGGTTTCGTTGCTCTTCATGGAGAGGGATTGCAGTTGGGCCACTAGTAAGTCCTTCTTGGCTCTTCTGGACTCGTTTGACCCCTCGTTCAGTTTAACCAACTTGTCCCATAGTTCCTTGGCGCTCTTGAACGACCCTATCTTGTTCAGTTGCTCCTTCGAGATCCTACATTGCAATGTGGTGGTGGCCTTGGCATTAGACTGCGCCCTTTTCATCACCTCCTTCAACCATGATCTCATCGGTGATGGGTCTCCTCTTTCATCGACGGGCGCCTTGAAGCCATCTGCAATACTTATCCAATTTTCAATGTCATTCATAAGGTATTATTGCATCCTACCTTTCCAATAGGCGAAGTCATTCCCATCGAAGAACGAAGGTCGTACGGTGGAGTATCCCTCTTGAAACGCCATCACAATTGTACTGGTTGATTGTTAGATCTTCCAAAACGCACCGGCTCTGATACTAATTGAAGGATCGTTTAAGGCGTGCAGAGGGGGGGGGGGGTGAATGCACTTTTTCGGATCATTGAACTCTACGGAATTGTTAGCGCAGCGGAAATAATATGCAAAACAATTAAAGAACAATGCTAACACTTATCGTTTACTTGGTATCCACCCAGATGGGTGACTAGTCGAAGGAACAACGCTGCGAGCACCACTTTTCACTATCGAAAAGTCTCCTTGAGGTGGAGAAACCTTTACAGCAAGATCATCCTCTTTACAGATGTAGAAATACGAGAGAGGAAGCAAAAAATCACTCTACACACGAGCAGCACTTCGACACTGTACGGAACCGTACCGTACACGTACAAAATGTGCTCCTTTTATAGGTGAACATGACAGATTTACAATCTGTCCAGCCCGCACAAGTCGACTGCCCCTGGGGTAGTCGATTGGCCTTGTATTAATTACTAGCCAATGGCTAGTTACGGGGGTATATCAGTCGACTGACCAAATGCTAGTCGACTGGTCTGAGGTCGCAATCATTCTGTGGGTTTTGGCAGTCGACTGCCCTGCCTCCCAGCTCATCTCCAGCCACTCCGGATCTTCTCCTTCACGTGTGTCTTTAGGTCTGCTCCTTTGGCTCGCCTCTTGAAGTCCTCTTCCTCTGGCTATCGTCCCTTGGATGCGCACGCAAGCCTCCCCTTGGCTTCCCTCCATGCCACCCTTCACGTGTGCCCTTGAAGTCCACTTCCCGACTTGCCCTTGGAGCTCTCCTCCCTCAGCCTTCGTCCCTCGGATAAGTCCACCATGTGTGATTCTACAAATTCTGCAAACTCAATCACACACATCAAATACAATATAACACTCTAACCTTAAACCTATTCCCCCACACATCAAAATCATGATCTTCCAATTATTTAAGGGCCGATTGCCTCAACACATGGTTCGGACTTTGGATTTCCACGAAACCCTAGGTCGAACCGACGCAAGTTCCCACCCCCGAGAACGCGGCTTTCACCTACTCCTCTCAGGAGACGGTTGCCACCCAGTCCTTCGGGTGGACTTTTGCTTAGCTTCCGATACTTCTAGACCTCGAGACGCCCGAAACCTGACCCGTCTCTACTTCTGTCTTAGTTATCACTCAGCTAAGTTGCTAAGTCCCTTGGACCAAGACATTGTGCCCAAACCCTAAGTCCAGGACATCGGTGCCTAACCCTCGGCCAGGTCTTCTTGCCCAATTCCTCGAACCCGGTCTTCGGTGCCCAACCCTCGGCGAAGTCTTCTTGCCCAGTCCTCGACCATGACTTAGTGCCCACCTTCTGAGCAGGTCTTCGGTGCCCAAACTTTTGCCAGGACTTAGTGCCCAGTCCTCAACCAGGACTTCGTGCCCACCTTTCGAGCAGGTCTTAGTGCCCAGCTTCACTCAACAGGTCTTAGTGACTAGGTTAACTAGGACTTTTCTTCCACTTTGGTTACTCCTCTTTTGCTCACCCTCCCTTGTTCTATGTATCACTGACTTAAGTGTATTATCAAACATTAAAACACTTGGAGGAGGATATCACTGATGCAACTTGCACCAACAAGTTTTTCATTTTATCATTATATGTTGATGATATGCTAATAGCTGGAAGTGACCTAAAGGTTGTGATTGAAGTCAAGTCTTGGCTATCATCACAATTTGACATAATAGACATGGGAGAAGTTGAGTACATCTTAGGAGTACGGATCATTCGTGATCGATCAAAAACACTTTCGGGTTTGTCCAAAGAAACTTATATCACTAAGATACTACAACACTTCAATATGTTTAATTGCAACGTTGAACAAACACCTACAACGAAAGGTGTTGTTTTGAGCAAAAGTATGTCTCCCAAGACTTCTGAAGAGAAAGCCGAGATGAAGAAAAAACCATATGCTAGTGCCATTGGTAGTTTGATGTACACTATGTTGTATACTCATCCTGATATAAGCTATGTTGTTGACTTAGTTAGTCGTTTTCAGTCAAACCCAGGATCGAGACACTAGAAAGTGGTAAAAAGAATATTCTGATATCTCAAAGGGACGGAAGAGTATTATCTCTACTTCCAAGGATCAAAGCTGAGCCTGAAGGGCCACACAGATGTAGATTGGCCAAGGGACCTTGACGATAGAAAATCCACATCTGGCTATACTTTTTTGTTGAATGGTGGTGCCATCTCATGGAACAACAAGAAACAAGCTTGTGTAGCGCTGTCGACAATGGAGGCTGAGTATGTGGCTTGTGCAACAGCTATAGAAGAAGTTATCTAGTTGAGAAGGTTCCTAAAGCATCTGAAGATTGCTGAGAACAGTGGGAGTCCTGTTACCGTGTATTGTGACAATCAAGCTGCTATAGTTTTTTCTAAGGATCCTAAATATCACAGCAAAGACAAGCACAAAGAAATTAAATACAATTTTGTAACGGATATTGTTGACAAGAAAAAGATAATTCTTGATTACATCCCTATACGAGTGATGCTTGTAGATCCTTTTACTAAGCCATTGACTAAAGAGTCATTTCATGGACATGTGAAGTCTTTGGGACTACGCAAGATGTAACACATTGTAAAGGTTGTTATATATATGAAATGTCATGATCTATTCAGTGTAAATGAATTTGTTACATTTGATAAAAGTCTCGATGAGCATGTTGCCAGGATGAGGTTGGTCCACTCATATGGACAATCGTCTCTATTTCTTGAGTATAAATAGAGGTAAGACTATTACTTATGAGAAAACTTATGTAGTTGTGAATAGAGCTAAGACTATTTCTTGATTTTTGTATCAAGATGAGATCATTTATGTAATGATAGAAGTAAATGCACCCACTATTTACTAAACCTGTTAAAGGCCAGATTAGAATTCATAAGTTGAATTCGGATTAGACATTAGGTATGTCTAGATCGAAATCTGTACGATGTTAAATATTTGAGAAAAACATGCACTCTTTTTTGGTAAAGAGAAAAACATCGTGGCAATGGATGATCAATCAGTGATTGCTACTTTAGTGTGTATCCTATTGGCAATGGATGATTCAGTCTATGGAGCATAACTAGGAAAGAGACTGATTAGAATGAATAGATTCTAGCTAAAAAGGAAGATTAAAATTGATTTACATATGTAATACTTATTCACAGGTCGACCAGTTACATTTTTTTGTTAAGTACTTAAAAATGTAATTGTGAATAAATGTATTGATTAGAGATGTTGAACATGCTCTTGACATAGTTGTTATATGAGAGATTAGAAATGTTCATATTGATGTAAATATTTAATCTGGCATAAAGGCAAGTGATTGATGTCTCTTATTCGTTCTATAGAGCAGCTAAGTTAAGTGTAATAACTTTCTTAGCAGTAATTGCTCAGTGTGCTTGCTGTCGCACGAACCATTTTCCCTGGAGTATGAATTGTATGTTCCTAAATTGTCATTGTGACTTTCTTACATGGTCTTAGTGACTGGATGCCCTATATGGATTGAATTGGATGAGTGGGAGATGTTAGTGTTACGGGAGTTACAGGAAGAGGAAAGGGCACCTCTTCCTCTTCATCTTTCAACATTTCACATCCTCCATTGATGGAGGTAGAGGAATAGTTTTCATCCTCTTATAAAACATGGCGTCCAATTGCAATCCATGAGAGAGACGAGAAGAAGAATGGGAGCATCGAATCAAGAAGGTATTTGGTTTGTGGCAGATAGGGATCAGTCCACACGTGATTGTTCTCTCGACAACAAGGTGATCAGAAGAAGCAGAGGAAGAAGGAGATCACTGTAAGTATGATTTACTTGTAATCAACTCATGCTTAAGATATAATAATAATGGCATTCGTCTCCTCGTTATAAAGGCGCATGACCCTTTTTAAAGGGCAACAAGGTACTCTCGCGAATGCCTTATTGCCACGTGTTCCAACGGCAATCTCCACGAGTACTTACGGTCGTATGCCGTCGTGGATGGCTAGCAACTGCCTAGGCGCAGTGGTTTCTCACTTTCCACGTGTCTCTTCCCCATTGCACCTAGGCAGGCAGTTGCCTAGGTATAACAGGGGATGATGCAGACGTTTGGCCACTTCCAACTTGGCGGCTGGGTGCACTTCGCCTTCTTCTCTTGTAAAGCTTCTTTTGTGCGTGAGTAGTTTGTCTCTCTTTTGTCTTCCTTCTTAGGGATCATGGAATGTTATCGCACAGAATGGTATCAGTCCGCCTCCTCGAGAGTGAAGCCAGAGGCCTTGCAGGCAACCACCGAGGCCTACGGCATCCCGACCGAGATGGCGGTGGTCATCCCCAAAGTGGGCCACACTCCCATGGAGCCCTCTGTAGGCATATTGACCTTATTCTTAGGGCAGATGGAGTTAGAGCTCCATTTCCCTATCCCCCCTTTTTTCATAAACATAGCCTCCTATTTTGGTATCCCCCTTCACCATATGGCTCCTAATGCCTTCGCCCAGATGGGAGGGGCATATATCATCTTCAAACTTTTTGATCTCCCTCTGACCCCTCATCTCTTTCATTCTTTCTTCGTCCCGATAGGGTCTAGAGGGGTCTTTAGTTTCGTAGCCTAACTGGGCCATAGGTTTTTAGGAGGGTTCCTTTCCTCACATAAAGGATGGAAGGAGAAGTTCTTCATTCGGCTGTCGTCATTATCCTTCAGTCCTCTATGTTGGATAAAGGATTTGTCGATGCCTCCTTCATTAGAGGCGTTCCTTCAGAGCCGCGTGTGCTAGCATGCTAGAAAGGTGCTCTTCGGCATGGAATTCAGCGGCCCGGGGCTGATGCTGGATGAAGAACTTATGTACCGGGCGGGCCTCAGCCCTAAAATGACGCGAATCAGCCCTACCCTTGGTATGCTTGTCTTTCTCTTCAATGTCCTTTAGTTCTTACTGATGTTCTTTTTTGTGTCTAGGTATTGCAGAGGAAGTCATGTTCACCAAGGTGATGGGTAGACTCATCAGATGTGGGGAGGCCAATAAGGAGGCGTTGATCCTCCCCCGGTTGCTCCGGACGTCCCTCCTGCTCCTACCGAGTCCTCTGAGGGGACTGTTGTTTCGTCCCGTGGGGTCGCTGTACCTGAGAGGGTTAGGGCTGTTGAAACTCGGATGGCTAGAGACAGGGGTGAATCTAGTCGGACACAAAACTTTTGAGGCTTTTGAAACTCGATATACAAGGTTCGGGGATAACTTGCCCCAACTCCTTGGCGTGCTCGTAAGGTGGGCGATCCCTTGAATACAAGGTAAGCACACGAGACTAAGGAGGAACCTCTAACAAGATAGTAGCAAGAAAGCTCAAGAGAGAAGCTACACAAGGAGCACAATCACAACAGTGAAACCCACAACCACACTTGCTTGTTTTCCTGTTAGTTCTCATTGCCTCCTCTGCTTCTCATCTTCCTCATAAGCTTCTGCTTCATCGCCAGGCTCCATCAGCATCCCCTGAGCACAGCCTGAGCCCACTGACCTCTCTAAGCACTCAGTCCACTGAAGTCCCTCTCCAGCTGAGCCTCTGTCAGTCGCCAGCCATGCCTCAGTTGCCGTTGAAACCTGAGAAGGAGAAACAAACAAACCTGCTCCAAGGAAAGCCTCCCATTGACCCTCCTTGAGTGTTTGAATCACCTACTATCACCTACATACTCCAACAGAGGCTTAGCAATGCATATCAAATGAAATCAGCAATGTATCAGAGAATCGACAGAGAAAACAGTCGCGATCAGAGCTTCTGACAGCGTATTTGAATTAAAGTTCTGCTCCTGATCGGTCACCAGACTGATCAGGAAGGACCCTGATCGGTCACCAGACCGATCCAGCAATCTTTTGCACACTACTGATTGGTCCCCAGACCTATCCAGCAGACTGCTGCATACTCCAGATTAGTCCCCAGACCAATCAAGCTCCAGCCTGATCGGTCACCAGACCGATCAGGCTGCTTCCAGAACAATCAGGCTCCATCCTGATCGGTCATAAGGAGAATCTCGCGACACTTGATCGTTCTCTAGACCGATCTGAACAGTATCCCTGATCAGTCACCAGACCGATCAGGAGTCGAGCAGTAAGGTTCCTAAAACCCACTGTATGATCCCTGATCGGTCACCGGACCGATCAGGAGCATAGCAGCAGGGGAACTCAACCCACTTGTGAGCTCCCTGATCGGTCACCAGACCGATCAGGAGCCGTTCAGTGAGTGAAACGCATACTCCCTGATCGGTCACCAGACCGATCAGTCATCGCTGGATTGGTCACCAGACCGATCCACGAAGGAGCACTGTGCCAACTTCCCTGATCAGTGACCAGAACGATCCAGGCAAGCCCAAATGCACTCTAAGTCACGAGAACAAGCCTCCAACCCTTCTCTGACTCGTGCAATGCCCAGCTTCACTCACTGGGACTTCAACCTAGCCCTCCAAGCTAGGACCTGGCTTCACTCACTAGGATTTCGGTCACCCGGCTTCACTCACCAGGATTTCAACCTAGCTTCACTCACTAGGATTTCAATCACCAGTCTTCACTCACCAGGACCCGGCTTCACTCACCGGGATTCCCATCACCTGGATTCACTCACCAGGATCTGGCTTCACTCACCGGGATTTCAATCACCTTGCTTCACTCACCAGGACTCCGCTTTACTCACCGGGATTTCCATCCAACCTAGACCTCCAGGCTAGGACCTGGCCCTCCAAGCCGGGATTTCATCAACCTAGCCCTCCAGGCTTGGACCTGACCCTCCAAGCCAGGACTTTTCCACACCTAGCCCTCCAAGCTAGGATTTTCCACACCTAACCCTCCAGATTAAGACTTTGTGCCCAGTCCCCGACTAGGACTTAATCCCAATTCATTCAACGAAACTTAAATCAAAACTTAAATCATTGTCAACACCAAAATAACTATCAGGGTCAGATTGCATCAACAATCTCCCCCTTTTGTTGTTTGACAACCCGATTTAAGTTTAGGGATTAATGATCAATTGAAGGCAGTTCAATTATCGTAAGGGAATCAAAATCCTCCCCTTACAATAACCCTAAACTTAATCAACCATTTTCTCTCCCTTTGTCAAACATCGAAAAGGGTATGGTTATTAAGTTTAAACATACCTCCCCCTTAAACACGAGTCTCTCCCCAAACCCAAAATAATTAAAGTTTAAATTTTATAATTGAATATGAGAGGCATATACCATAAATGTATCATGGCAACAATGTATACGCATCATACGGCAATAAGTGTAGATTTTTCAATTGCATATGAAAACATATATCAAATAATATCATGGTCAAGTATGTATATGTTTCATAGGACAAGTAAGGAATGCATCTGTATCTGATATATAGTCCTGATTGGTCTCCGTGGCCGATCATGTTCGTTGATTACTGGATATAGAAATATTTTGATTAGTCTGGGAAGCGATCAGATTTCAGAAAAATTTCTGATCCTCTGATATGTTCCTGATCAGACTGCATTGACAATTTGCATTCCGTAATAGTGAAGTAGACTCTATTAATATTCGATATTTCAGAAAAATTTCTAAAACATGACATTAAGAACAAGAGTCATGACTTAAACAAACCCTTTCTTATGAATTTGAACATTCCAACATAGGTTTGTATCAAATCAGTATTTAGGTTTTGTTTCATGTACCACTTGAACAAATTTGTACTTCCTTAGTACCAGGATTGTACCAATGGAGGATCAAATATGTTTCAATTATAATTGGTTTGTATCAGATTTGTTAGAAGTATGATCATTAACCTGATACAATTCAACGAGATGAGATTAGTTTGAGGAGGTTTTGAATCAATTTGGAATGATCTGGGAGTTCCTTGATCAGAGTTGGTCTGATCGGTCACCAGACCGATCAGAAGCACCCCTGATCGGTCGGTGGACCGATCAGGGATGATACAGAATGGTTTCTGAAATTGATCAGTTTCAGAAACAAGTTCGTTTCAACTCTTAATCACTCTAATCCCTAAAACAATCAGATTTACTCCCTAAATTAGTTCCATTAACCATAGATCATTTAATCAAAACAAGCAATCTGATTTGGGTCTCTTAACTAAGCTTCATTTCATATCAAGGATTAAGAATTTTCATGGATTAATATACCATCACTAGGTTAACTGATCAATTATGTTCTAAGCATGTTCTTGTCATGATCTTGAGTTTTCAAGAACAGATTTATGTCAAAGCATGATAAGTATGCTCTAAGCATGAACTTGAATGTCAAAACATGTTTGTATCAAAATTCCAAGGCAGGTATACATACCATCACTTGAACAAGAAGTTTATAATCATGGATAGCATGGATGCATATTGCTATTTATCAACATCAATAAATGAATGAAATCTATGTGTGCCAAGGCATGATCATTTTTATTCCAAACGAATTTAATAATTCAATCTACACCTAAGTATTGATATCTCGATAATCCAAATAATATTGGGCATATGAAAAACGTCAAGTTTGATGAGAAAACTGCTAAGTTATAGAAGTTAAGTATTGAGTCTTGAATCATCACAAAGTATGAGTTCATACTTGTTTCCTAACATGTCTTCATGTTGTGTAATACATATAGTAAACTCATGGCATACTAGAACAGGTTCAAAAACACCTTAAGCTTGAGTTATGGCATATCATTAATCATCATTTGCAGTAAACATAAATTGCTATAGGAAAACAAATTATCCTAAGCAGTTCATGGCAAGAGCAAGTTGTGGGTTAGTCTAAGCTATTCATGTGAATTTGAGAAAATGGTAAGCACATTCCTAACTAGGAATGACTATATGTTTGGAGCACTAAATATCAACCACCCATGTTGATAGATGCTCCCCCTCAAACTAAGCTATACAATTCGAAAGATAGAGGTTTTAGGTACCCAAATTTTGGGACCTAATGAATCTACAATGAATGACTTTGGCACCCATGCTTTAGTCATTTTTTTTTTAGCCTTTTGAATCCTAGAATTATTTTGTGCTCTAAATTGGGTTCTAGACATCAACGATATGAAACTTGATTGTTTAGGTTGATAACCCAAGCCAATCTTGTTGTAGACCGCTTTTTGTGAATTTAGAATCATGTTAGGGTCTTGGAGCTAGTTGAAAATTTTTCAAGTATATTCTTGAGATTTTCAACTTCGTTCTTCAAGTCCTTATTCTCATTTTCAAGGGACTTATCATGCATATTACCAAGATCCTCATCCTTAGAGGATTTCTCAAGAAAATCATTAATATCCTCCACCCTAGAGGATTTCAATTCTTCTACTTTCAATTTCAACAATTTAACTTTGTTTTTGGATTTTTTAAGGAACCTAGCTAGACATGCAATGGTTCTATAGCACTTATCTAGCTCGGGAGAGATTACTTCTTCATCATCCAAAGATGATGAAGGCGTCGTTGAGGAGCTTGATTCATCTCCACTCTCCTCTTCATTTGAATCCTTTATGGCCATGAGGGCACAGTGATGAGTGTACTTCTCCTCCTCCTCTTCTTCGGATGAACTAGAGGACGATTCATCCCATGTGGCCCTCAAGGCCTTCTTTTTCTTCTTTGATTTATCCTTCTTCTTCTTTAACTTTGGACATTCGTCCTTGTAATGTCCTTTCTTGCTACTCTCAAATCAAGTAACATTAGACTTATCAATTTTAACTATACTCGAGTTACCTTTACCCTTGAGGCGCCGGCTCTTCCTCATCATCCATCTAACAAAGTTGGCAATCTCGGAGGAAGAAGACCAGCTGCCCTTCTCCTCGGACTCGGACTCGGATGAGGATGAAGATGAAGATGAAGAAACTTCCTTCTCCTTCTTCTTGCCCTTCTTCTTCTTGTTGTTGTCACCTGCCACTAAAGAAATACCTTTCTCTTTTAAACTTTTGTTAGAGATCTCATGTAGTTCCATTTCACAAAATAGATCTTCTAACTTAACAAAAGATAAATCCTTGGAAACCTTGTAGGCATCCACCATGGATGTCCACAAGGCATTCCTAGGGAAGGCTTTGAGAATATACCTTACTTAGTCTCGGTTTTCTACCTTTTCATTGATGGAGTGGTGACCGTTGAGTATCTCTTTAAGCCGACCATGAAGTATACTTACAGTTTCTTCCTCTTTCATGGACAGATTTTGAAGTTGGCTGAGAAGGAGGTCCTTCTTGGCTGTCTGGGTGTCCTGGGTTCCTTCATGGAGCTCAATGACTTTGTTCCAAAGGTCTTTAGCACTTGTGAAGGGACCAACCTTGATTAGTTGGTCCTTGGTCAACTCGCATTGCAAAGTTACCACCGCTTTCGCATCGGTTTCACCTCTCCGGATTTGATCTGCTGACCAACTTGAGAAGTCCATCTCTTTTCCGTCAGCATCTTTAGGAGTGGAAAAACCTTCCTTGATAGCAAACCACATGCCGAGGTTGGTTTTGAGATAAAACTTCATCTTCAACCTCCAGAATGGAAAATCAGCGCCGTCGAAAAGTGGAGGTCGGCTGGTGCTAAACCCTTCTCTTCCCATGACCATCTTTGTTAGCTCTCGAATGTTAAGCCGTTGAAGTAGAGCCCCAAGCTCTGATGCCACTTGTTGGAACTCAGATGGCTAGAGAGGGGGGGTGAATCTAGTCGGAAACAAAACTTTTGAGGCTTTTGAACCTCGATATACAAGGCTCGGGGATAACTTACCCCTACTCCTTAGCGTGCTCGTAAGGTGGATGATCCCTTGATCGTCGGCAGATCAAGCCCCGGTGAACACCGGATATCAAGCGCCTCCTTCTCGGTGGAGAAACCTCTCCACAATCGCCTCAGTAGAAGAATACAAGGTAAGCACACGAGACTAAGGAGGAACCTCTCACAAGACAGTAGCAAGAAAGCTCAAGAGAGAAGCTACACAAGGAGCACAACCACAACAGCAAAACCCACAGCCACACTTGCTTGTTTTCCTGTTAGTTCTCGTTGCCTCCTCTGCTTCTCATCTTCCTCTTAAGCTTCTGCTTCATCGCTAGGCTCCATCAGCATCCCCTGAGCACAGCCTGAACCCACTGACCTCTCTGAGAACTCAGTCCACAGAAGTCCCTCTCCAGTTGAGCCTCTGTCAGTCGCCAGCCATGCCTCAGTTGCCGTTGAAACCTGGGAAGGAGAAACAATCAAACCTGCTCCAAGGAAAGCCTCCCATTGACCCTCCTTGAGTGTTTGAATCACCTGCTATCACTTGCACACTCCAACAGAGGCTTAGCAATGCATATCAAATGAAATCAGCAATGTATCAGAGAATCGGCAGAGAAAACAGTCGCGATCAGAGCTTCTGACAGCGTATTTGAATTAAAGTTCTGCTCCTGATCGATCACCAGACCGATCAGGAAGGACCCTGATCGGTCACCAGACCGATCCAGTAGTCTTCTGCACACTCCTGATTGATCCCCAGACCTATCCAGCAGTCTGCTGCATACTCCAGATCGGTCCCCAGACCAATAAGGCTCCAGCCTGATCGGTCACCAGACCGATCAGGCTGCTTCCACACCAATCAGGGTCCATCGTGATCGGTCATAAGGAGAATCTCGCGACACTTGATCGTTCCCTAGACCGATCTGAATAGTATCCCAGATCGGTCACCAGACCGATCAGGAGTCGAGCAGTAAGGTTCCCAAAACCCACTGTATGATCCCTGATCGGTCACCGGACCGATCAGGAGCATAGCAACAGGGGAACTCAACCCACTTGTGAGCTCCCTGATTAGTCACCAGACCGATCAGGAGCCGTTCAGTGAGTGAAATGCATACTCCCTGATCGGTCACCAGACCGATCAGTCATCGCTGGATCGGTCACCAGACCAATCCACGAAGGAGCACTGTGCCAACTTCCCTGATCGGTCACCAGACCGATCCAAGCAAGCCCAAATGCTCTCTAAGTCACGAGAACAAGCCTCCAACCCTTCTCTGACTCGTTCCATGCCCAGCTTCACTCACCAGGACATCAACCTAGCCCTCTAAGCTAGGACTTGGCTTCACTTATCAGGGTTTCAGTCACCTAACTTCACTCACCAGGATTTCAACCTAGCTTCACTCACTAGGATTTCAATCACTTGGCTTCACTCACCAGGACCCGGCTTAACTCACCGAGATTCCCATCACCTGGCTTCAATCACCAGGACCCGGCTTCACTCACCTGGCTTCACTCACCAGGACCCGGCTTCACTGATCGGGATTTCCATCACCTGGCTTCACTCACCTAGACCCCGCTTCACTCACCGGGATTTCCATCCAACCTAGCCCTCCAGGCTAGGACCTGGCCCTCCAAGCCGGGATTTCATCAACCTAGCCCTCAATGCTAGGACCTGACCCTCCAAGCTAGGAGTTTCCACACCTAGCCCTCCAAGCTAGGATTTTCCACACCTAACCCTCCAGATTAAGACTTTGTGCCCTGTCCCCGACTAGGACTTAATCCCAATTCGTTCAACCAAACTTAAATCAAAACTTAAATCATTGTCAACACCAAAACAACAATCAGGGTCAGACTGCATCAACAAGGGCCACTATTACATCCCCTCGGATTGTGAACCAAGGGCCTTCCTATCAATAGGTTGACCCTGCGATGGATCTTTCCTCTGGGGGTGGCTCTTCACCAAGGACTGTCCTTCCAGAAGGGCATAGTCAGGGGACCTCCCCTCCTACTGTTCCTTCAGCAGTCCGGTCTACTGGGCGGCAGAAGAGGCGGCTGCCCAAGGGCTTGGGCCCCTACATGGAAAAAGCTGTGTTTTGTATGTTCCTCTTTTCTTCCCTCGGTGCCCGAGGATGCGGCTCTACCTGCTGAGGTAGTAGCCTCTATACCTGCTTCACCAATCACTGCTCCGAAGGTGGTCGTCCCAACGCCTCCATCCTGCTCCAATGTTCTGGCTACGTCTTCCAAGGGGAAGGAGTTGTTGCGTATTCAATACCGGATGAGACTGGACCGACTAAGGAAGATGTTGGATGCAGCGTTGGAGGCCTCCATGCAATCCTTCCCCCCGGTGCAGTTCAAGGAGGTTCCGGCCGAGGGGGTCGTGTTCGAGAGGGCTTCTAGCGTCAAGGAAGATGATTCCGGCCCCTCCAGTCTACCACCTGAAGCCCCAACCATCGAGCGACTCCCTCCTCGTCAGGGCTCGCCACGGTCTGAGGGGCGAGGGAGTACCTCGGGAGGGGCGGCCGTACGAGTTTCGGCGGGCCCACTAACCACTCTTCCAGAGACCGTGCTAAAGGTAAAAATTATTGTTGCATTGAATATTCTTGTAACGCCCGCTTTTTTTTTTCTATTTCATAAGCGGCATTATGTTAACATGCTTAGGGCATGTAGACATCATAAGGCAGCGGAATAACTTAACTTATACATGCCCTGTTACCATTCTTAACTTATTGACATGGGAACCTTAGCATATTAACTTTGAACTTAAGCATCATATCATGTCTCACATAACATCATATCTTAAGGTTCCATAAGTCATTATTCAAACATATAAGTAAACATATAGTTTCCTGGGCCAAGTCACTACGACACACATGCGTTCTTGCCCTCCTGCTGCTTCATTCATTGTCCCCTTGAATGATCTGCGGTATAAGGAAATAAGACTATAAGCACACAGGCTTAGTAAGACTCTTTCCTACTCACAAAACCATTCATCATTCATCATCTCATAATGAGCACATAAAACATTAACATACTTGGTGCTCTACTTAGAACATAACATCTTACGTCACTTGTCGTATACATAGCATGGCATGAACATAATCATAGTAACATTCTAAGCATGGCATGATACATGACATAAACATAAACATCATAAACATTCTAAGCATGGCATAATTCATGGCATAAACATAAACATCATAGACATTCTAAGCATGGCATAATTCATAAACATAGTGAACATAATTCTAAGCATGGCATAATTCATAAACATAGTGAACATTCTAAGCATGCCATAATTCATGGCATAAACATAAACAACATAGACATCTAAGCATGGCATAATTCATGGCATAATTCATAAACATAGTGAACATTCTAAGCATGGCATAATTCATGGCATAAACATAAACATCATAGACATTCTAAGCATGGCATAATTCATGGCATAATTCATAAACATAGTGAACATTCTAAGCATGGCATAAAACCTATCATAGCATATGAACCTCTTCCTAACATAATCATGGCATAGATCATTCATTCTCATGCATACTTCTTAACATGAAACATAAACATAAAATCTTATCAACATAGAATAATGCATAACATGAATGGATGCATGAGTGGAATACATATACATAAGGGATGCTTAACTTTTAAAACATACTTTTAAATGCTTAAACATAATCATCATACATCATTTGGGGTCCCCGGCTTGTACCACATACATACATCATAGCGCGCATCCCTAGCAAGTCCGAGGTCGCGAGCCCCAACCTACTAGGGTAAGGACAGCATAGTCGGTAGTCCCCGAACCGAGGCGTTCTTATGGTGCCCATCCCTGTTGCCCAGCTCCGGTAGGGCCAGAACCGTGGACAGCTACGGTAGTCCAAAACCGGGACATTCTTAAGGTGCCCATCCCTTGGACCCATACTTCGGTCTGGTACAAGCCCATACATAAAGTAAAATACTTTTCATGTGTCATCATTCATCATTCATTTATAGCATACTTAACATATCATAACTTGTTACGGCTCGGCCCATCTACCGGCCAATTTACCGGTCCTCTCGACCGTCGTACCATGAACCATCGACCATGCCGTTTAGTATATTTATGCCTTAAAGACATAAGCATCATCTTTCATTCATCATACTTGTCGTTCATCATACATTACATCATAGCTGTGCCTTAAAGGCATGTACTTAACTTCATTCATAAGACATGGCATACATACATCTTATTCCTAAATCATGGCATACATATGTATCATTCATAAGACATGGCATGTATCATTCTTATCATGAACATAAACATAACATACTTAACATGACATCATTTTCATTCTTAAACATGGCATCATCCTCATTCTTAAACATAAACATAACATACTTAACATGGCATCATTCATATTATGAACCTAACATATCATAGCATCATTTTTATCATGATCATAACCCTATCATTCTTATCATGGCATCATTCATATCCTGAACATAAACTTATCATACTTATCATGGCAACACATAAACATATACTTGAAGTTAAAGGCTCAACCCTAACCCTTGGGACCTTGAGGTTGGCCGAAACATATGGGGTCTCTAGGGTACCCCAAAAATTCCCAAAAATTGTATTAAACCTCTAGACATCATGAGAGTACATTAAACATCATGATTGGGATTTTTATCGTCATTTTAGACCCTTAAACATGGCGGCCGAAACCCTAGGGTGTCCTAGGGTGCTTGCTTAGGTTCCTTCATGTTGGCCGAAACCCTAGGGTATCCTAGGGTAGTCCAAAAATTCCCAAAAATTATACTTAACCTCTACACATCATAAGGGAACATTAAATAACATTATCAAGATTTTTGGCATAATTATAGACCTGTAAATCATGGTGGCCGAAACCCTTAAACTTAGGGTTCCTAGTTTTGTTTCTTTCATGTTGGCCGAAACCCTAGGGTATGCTAGGATACTCCAAAAATCCCCAAAAATTATACTTAACATCTACACATCATAAGGGAACATTAAATAACATTATAATGATTTTTGGTATAATTATAGACCTGTAAATCATGGTGGCTGTAACCCCTAAACTTAAGGTTCTTAGTTTTGTTTCTTTCATGTTGGCTGAAACCCTAGGGTGTCATAGGGTACTCCAAAATTTCCCAAAAATTATAATTAACCTCTACACATCATTAGGGAACATTAAATAGCATTATACAGATTTTTACCATATTTATTGACCTAGAAATCATGGTGGCCGAAACCCTTAAGCATGAGGGTCTTGGTTTTCTTTCCTTTCAATATCAAATTCGAAAACTAACCAATATATCATACTAAAAATCATGGAAATCATAGGGAACTATTATACCACAGGTGAGGGAGTCTTACCTTGGGTTTCTTGATTTTTCGAACCTTGGATGAGAAGAAAATGGTAAGATCTTTGGACCCTTGAACACCCTTGTCCTTGTATCCTTGGAAGAGACTTTAGATCTAGGAGATGGGACCTTGGTGGAAGCTTTCCCAAGGGGAAAACCCTCTTCTTGGTGCTCGGCAAGAATGAGGGGAGGAAGAGTTTTCGAAATGCAAGTAATGGGAAGAAGAGGTAACTCCCAAAACCCCCCTTTAATAGCCCATTAAGGAGGTAAATGAAGAGTCTCTCCATGACTCTTCATCTTCTTCTTAATCTTAACTTATATCCACTTCATTTCCTCATAGAAATCCCTTTCTAGGTGAGTTGGTTAAGGCTTATATGGTTGTACAAGAGGTTTATGGTTCAATCCTTGGCTCATGCACCTTTATTTTATTTTATTTTTATTCATTTATTTTATTATTTTTATTTCTTAAATTCTGAAAATCCCCCTAAAATCACCCATAATTATGCCAATATTCATAAATAAAATTCTTTTATATTTATATTAATTTTACCTAATTTATATTAATTTTACCTAATTAATACCCATTTTTGGAGCCCATTTAAAGCTCATTGGTACTTAGTTTTCTCAATTTAAATGAGAAAATATGGATTTTCTAGGCCTAAGTTCTCCTTAATATTTCTAGGTCCCTTGGAAAATTATTTAAACATGCTTAATATTTTAAAAAAATATTAAGAGAATTTTCTGGGTCGTTACAATCCCCCATACCTCGTGAAAGTTCGTCCTCGAACTTAGAATAACTCCGGGTACTTGCGTCTCATCTCGTCCTCGCGCTCCCAGGTAGCTTCATCGAACCGTTGACTTTGCCATAGGACCTTGACTAAGGGCACTTCCTTACTCCTCAGCTTCTTGATTTCCCTGTCCAAAATCTGGATGGGTCTGCTCTCATAGCTTAGGTCCTTTTGCACTTGCACCGTCTGTGGCTCGATCACTTGGTCCATATTTGGGATACACTTTTTCAGCAGGGACACATGGAATACATTATGGGTAGCTGACATCACTGGAGGCAGCTCCAGCTCATATGCCACCTTACCGACTCTTTTCAGAATCAGGTACGACCCCACATAGCGCGGACTTAATTTTCCTTTCTTCCCAAATCTGGTCACTCCCTTCATAGGAGCCACTTTGAGAAATACCAAATCTCCAGCATTAAATTCCAATGGTCTACGCCGGACGTTGGCATAACTCTTCTAGGTCGCTGATGTTCTGCCTTTACTTGCTGGCAGGTTAGGCAAGTACCAACACGCTGCGCCACATCTCTCTTCATGTCGGACCACTAGAATTTCTCCTTCAGGTCTTGATACATTTTGGTGGATCCCGGGCGCATCGAATAAGGGAAAATTCTTCCACTCAAGGAACCGATAATATTACTAACATGATTATGTATACTTTTTTCACGGCTTCTTAATTGCTTATATCCTTGATGATATAAGTGACATACATGATTGTCATAATTGAGCTAGTGTCATTAATAGCCCTATGATGTAATTATATGCATATATCATAATTATATACTTATTATAATTATGGGTAAACATAATAATAGTATGGTTCCGAAATATTAGTTCACAACATGAGCTATGAATTATATTAGTTAATGGTTATTATATGATAAGTGGGATCATATTTATTATATTACCATAAAATAACTTAAGGTAATCTTATATATTATATATAAGATAATAGTGAAACATAGTTGATAATACTAATATTTATAATTAGTATGAAAATATAGTGGACACATAATCTATAATAGGTGTTAATATAATTAGGACACTACCCTATGCGTATCATTTTAGGTTATACCGTATGACTTATACCATTAACTATATTAGTATTAATATAATGGAACTAATACTATACGCTAACATAGGTGAGAGTGTTATAATCTTATGTATGTAGGCTATCATATAATTCCCTACCTGAGACTATATTATAGGTTATACATAATATCATAATTTATAATTACTTATCATATAAATTATAGGTATAATACCTATAATTGCTTATGGAATAATATGTATAGGTAATAACTTATAGGTTGAGATGATGCATGTCAACCTGTATGTAGGCTCATATTAAGAACCTATATGATAGGTGAATTATGACAATATTTATATGATAAGGAATTAGTATTATAATTATATTTATAATAATCTGATATAGTACACCCTCTCATATTATTACCATTTCCTTATATGATATAATATAATTATGTTAGATGATTGATAACTAATATACTGTACAGGTTATATAACATTATGTTAATACTAGGTTCACCTTAATTACTAATATTACGATGGCGCACAATTAATACCATATTTATGAACATAAGGTTGAGTCACACATATGACTAATTGTATTATGACCAACTTAGACCCAAGGTATAAGGTAGGAAACTTATACATGATTGCCTTATGATGTGACCTAAAATAGGTTATAATATAAGGTATATTGAGCATCAGGTCAGGCGATGAAGTAGTCTCGTTAAGTCGGTTACTCTGTCTTCTAGCCATACTTTTCTTCATAAAAGACAAGTATGGTCAATATCAGTTTCTTTTCTACCCCTAAATTATTCTAAATATTTAATTCCTAAAATAAAATAAAGTATCATTCATCGTTACATATCGTAACGTACATTTCATCATAAATATCATTCATACTGGCATACCTTAAAATCATAAAACATCTTCCTACTATAAGATATGTAAAGAGGTACTTACTTGGAAGCGGCAGGAAGAGGGCTTGATGTGTGTGTAGTGAGATGGTTACTGCTCTGATACCAACCTGTAACGCCCGCTTTTTTTTTCTTTTTCATAAGCGGCGTTACGTTAACATGCTTAGGGCATGTAGACATCATAAGGCAGCGGAATAACTTAACTTATACATGCCCTGTTACCATTCTTAACTTATTGACATGGGAACCTTAGCATATTAACTTTGAACTTAAGCATCATATCATGTCTCACATAACATCATATCTTAAGGTTCCATAAGTCATTATTCAAACATATAAGTAAACATATAGTTTCCTGGGCCAAGTCACTACGACACACATGCGTTCTTGCCCTCCTGCTGCTTACTTCATTGTCCCCTTGAATGATCTGCGGTATAAGGAAATAAGACTATAAGCACACAGGCTTAGTAAGACTCTTTCCTACTCACAAAACCATTCATCATTCATCATCTCATAATGAGCACATAAAACATTAACATACTTGGTGCTCTACTTAGAACATAACATCTTACGTCACTTATCGTATACATAGCATGACATGAACATAATCATAGTAACATTCTAAGCATGGCATGATACATAACATAAACATAAACATCATAAACATTCTAAGCATGGCATAATTCATGGCATAAACATAAACATCATAGACATTCTAAGCATGGCAAAATTCATAAACATAGTGAACATAATTCTAAGCATGACATAATTCATAAACATAGTGAACATTCTAAGCATGCCATAATTCATGGCATAAACATAAACATCATAGACATCTAAGCATGGCATAATTCATGGCATAATAAATAAACATAGTGAACATTCTAAGCATGACATAATTCATGGCATAAACATAAACATCATAGACATTCTAAGCATGGCATAATTCATGGCATAATTCATAAACATAGTGAACATTCTAAGCATGGCATAATTCATGGCATAAAACCTATCATAGCATATGAACCTCTTCCTAACATAATCATGGCATAGATCATTCATTCTCATGCATACTTCTTAACATGAAACATAAACATAAAATCTTATCAACATAGCATAATGCATAACATGAATGGATGCATGAGTGGAATGCATATACATAAGGGATGCTTAACTTTTAAAACATACTTTTAAATGCTTATACATAATCATCATACATCATTTGGGGTCCCCGGCTTGTACCACATACATACATCATAGTGCGCATCCCTAGCAAGTCCGAGGTCGCGAGCCCCAACCTACTAGGGTAAGGACAGCATAGTCGGTAGTCCCCGAACCGAGGCGTTCTTAAGGTGCCCATCCCTGTTGCCCAGCTCTGGTAGGGCCAGAACCGTGGACAGCTACGGTAGTCCAAAACCGGGGCATTCTTAAGGTGCCCATCCCTTGGACCCATACTTCGGTCCGGTACAAGCCCATACATAAAGTAAAATACATTTCATGTGTCATCATTCATCATTCATTCATAGCATACTTAACATAGCATAACTTGTTACGGCTCGGCCCATCTACCGGCCCATTTACCGGTCCTCTCGACCGTCCTACCGTGAACCATCGACCGTGCCGTTTAGCATATTTATGCCTTAAAGACATAAGCATCATCTTTCATTCATCATACTTGTCGTTCATCATACATTACATCATAGCTGTGCCTTAAAGGCATGTACATAACTTCATTCATAAGACATGGCATACATACATCTTATTCCTAAATCATGGCATACATATGTATCATTCATAAGACATGGCATGTATCATTCTTATCATGAACATAAACATAACATACTTAACATGGCATCATTTTCATTCTTAAACATGGCATCATCCTCATTCTTAAACATAAACATAACATACTTAACATGGCATCATTCATATCATGAACCTAACATATCATAGCATCATTTTTATCGTGATCATAACCCTATCATTCTTATCATGGCATCATTCATATCCTGAACATAAACTTATCATACTTATCATGGCAACACATAAACATATACTTGAAGTTAAAGGCTCAACCCTAACCCTTGGGACCTTGAGGTTGGCCGAAACATATGGGGTCTCTAGGGTACCCCAAAAATTCCCAAAAATTGTATTAAACTCTAGACATCATGAGAGTACATTAAACATCATGATTGGGATTTTTATCATCATTTTAGACCCTTAAACATGGCGGCCGAAACCCTAGGGTGTCCTAGGGTGATTGCTTAGGTTCCTTCATGTTGGCCGAAACCCTAGGGTATCCTAGGTAGTCTAAAAATTCTCAAAAATTATACATAACCTCTACACATCATAAGGGAACATTAAATACATTATCAAGATTTTTGGCATAATTATAGACCTGTAAATCATTGTGGCCGAAACCCTTAAACTTAGGGTTCCTAGTTTTGTTTCTTTCATGTTGGCCGAAACCCTAGGGTATCCTTGGGTACTCCAAAAATCCAAAAAAATTATACTTAACCTCTACACATCATAAGGGAACATTAAATAACATTATCATGATTTTTGGCATAATTATAGACCTGTAAATCATGGTGGCTGTAACCCCTAAACTTAAGGTTCTTAGTTTTGTTTCTTTCATGTTGGCTGAAACCCTAGGGTGTCCTAGGGTACTCCAAAATTTCCCAAAAAATATACTTAACCTCTACACATAATAAGGGAATATTAAATAGCATTATACAGATTTTTACCATATTTATGGACCTAGAAATCATGGTGGCCGAAACCCTTAAGCATGAGGGTCTTGGTTTTCTTTCCTTTCAATATCAAATTCGAAAACTAACCAATATATCATGCTCAAAATCATGGAAATCATAGGAAATTATTATACCACAGGTGAGGGAGTCTTACCTTGGGTTTCTTGATTTTTCGAACCTTGGAAGAGAAGAAATTGGTAAGATCTTTGGACCCTTGAACACCCTTGTCCTTGTATCCTTGGAAGAGACTTTAGATCTAGGAGATGGGACCTTGGTGGAACCTTTTCCAAGGGGAAAACCCTCTTCTTGGTGCTCGGCAAGAATGAGGGGTGGAAGAGTTTTCGAAATGCAAGTAATGGGAAGAAGAGGTAACTCCCAAAACCCCCCTTTAATAGCCCATTAAGGAGGTAAATGAAGAGTCTCTCCATGACTCTTCATCTTCTTCTTAATCTTAACTTATATCCACTTCATTTCCTCATAGAAATCCCTTGCTTGGTGAGTTGGTTAAGGCTTACATGGTTGTACAAGAGGTCCAAGGTTCAATCCTTTGCTCATGCACCTTTATTTTTATTTCATTTATTTTATTATTTTTATTTCCTAAATTCAGAAAATCCCCCTAAAATCACCCATAATTATGCCAATATTCATAAATAAAATTTTTTTATATTTATATTAATTTTACCTAATTTATATTAATTTTACCTAATTAATACCCATTTTTGGAGCCCATTTAAAGCTCATTGGTACTTAGTTTTCTCAATTTAAATGAGAAAACATGGATTTTCTAGGCCTAAGTTCTCCTTAATATTTCTAGGTCCCTTGGAAAATTATTTAAACATGCTTAATATTTTAAGAAAATATTAAGAGAATTTTCCGGGTCGTTACAATTCTCTTGCCCATTATCTGACCTTTTGGCGTAATGGCAGGCAGCTGATGATTGCGTGGCTGCTGGCCGGGGTCTGTATTCCTGGCCCCGTGTTGAAGCCTTGCTCCACCGGGCATTGAGGGCAGAGGCTATAGCTGACCACGATCGCCAGGCAGGATTGATGCAGGCGGGGGTTAGCAGGGCTCTCCGAGCGAAGGTCGAGCACCTGATGAACCTCTTGCATGACAAGGATCAGGGACTTCAAAATTTCCGGCACAAAGAACGCCTTGCGTCCGAGAAAGCTGTGAGTGTTACCCATGTTGGGGCAATCAGCCCAAGTATGATCTAGAGGATCATGGGTTTTGATGTGTGTGTCAATATGAGTAAGTTAGGATTTGTTGTTGGACTAATATGTGTATGTGAGTGTGTAACGCCCCAAATTTTTGGGCTTGCATTCGATTATAAAAAGGGCACAAAAATGTCGATATATGTTATCAGATGGTATGACATTTATTTCATAAATGAATAAAATTACATTTTTGGATTTCATGATTAAATGTTATGTGATTTCATTAGAAAGGATTAGGAATATGTAATTGCATAAATGAGAATATGTGATTGCATGAATTGGAATATGTGATTTCATAAATTAGAATATATGATTGCATGAATTAGAATATGTGATTGCATAAATGTGATTTGAGAATATGAGAGTGAATTGGGCTAACGGGCTTTGCAAAAAGTGAAAACCAAAGAGGAGCAAAAATATGCTCTTGCCGAGGATCGAACCTTGGAACTCTTGGTAAGCAAAGCCTTGAAAAGCAACGAAGTAACCAATTCACCCAGCAGGGGATTGCTGAGAGGAAGGAAGGGATATTCTTGTTAAGGGTTAGGGAATGTGAAAGGGTGGAGGAAGAGGCTCTTGATGAGAAATCCCTTGGTGAAGGGACACTTGGAGAAGAGGCACTTTGTCTCTTCCCTTAGTATAAATAAGAGGGAGTGCTCTCCCTCTTCAATTATCAAAAATCCCAACTCCCTTCTCCCTCTTCAATTTTCGAAATCTTAACTCCCATCTCCCTCTTCAATTTTCGAAAATCCCAACTCCCCTCTCCCTCTTCAATTTTCGAAAAACCCAAGGGAAGGGTTTCATCCCAAGGGACACTCCCAAGACCCCATTGAAGGTTTGAATCTCTTGCAAGGCAAGAAGAAGTCAAGGACCCCAAGAGCAAGGACAAGCACATACCCTCCGAACTAAGGGTATACCATAAGGATATTTAGCGAAAGAGATAAGAGCCCCTCACCTGTAGCATAATTGCTCTTGAATCAATTACATGACTCACATGATGCCCTCTACATGTCTTTACATGTTTCGGCCATCACCCTAACCAAGGGTTAGGGTAGGCCACATGCATTCCTATGCTTAATAATGATGTTTGCATGAATGTATTATATTGTGTGTGAGTAAAGAAGGCTAGGAGGGAAGGGAAACCCCTTCTAAACCATTCGGCCAACCCTACCCTAGGGTTAGGTTCTTAAGCTTAACTTCGTGCTATACACTCTAATGAATCTCTATGATATCACATGTGTTGTATGAATGTTCATGATGCTATGTGGCTAAAAACCCCAAAGTACTCAACCCTATACTTGGGAATGGATTAGGTCAAATGAATACCATGCATGATAAGGATCTTGGTAAGATATGACATGCTTGTGTGATCTTGATATGTGACCGGAATGCATGCTAGCCCCATGTCAACTTTCGGCAAAGAGAGAGAGCTCTTGGACCCTAGCCTTGGTTGCTCCCATGAAATGCATGCTTTATACTATGTCAGTTATCATGATTATGAATGCATACATAGGCATAAGAATGAGGCCTTTAGGGCATGAATGAAGAAGGCTTAGGGCCTAAAGAATGCTTCCGTAGAAGGTTGGGACTAAGAGCATACTTTATGAAAATAAAGAACATGATAACTATTTTATTTTATAATGGCTTGTACTATAGACTCTTAAAGCGAGTCAAATGATTATAATACTAGGCTGAAGGACTTTTGAGAAGGCCTAGTAAACCCTAGTGGTTCGAGATTAGCTACCTCGTTCCTATTCAGGGGCGCGCGCAAAACATGAAGTACAAGCCTGGCCCTAATGGTTATGCTATGTTCAAGTATTATGTTTATATGTTTTCAAAAGAACCTTCTTATGAAGTTAACATGCTTAGATGTTTAACATGCTTAAATGCTTACCATGCTTGAATGTGATATATTCTATTACCTTTTCATGATATCCGGTTTTGTGAGTAGGACAGGGTCTTACTAAGCTATTGCTTATCGTTTAGTGTTTTCCCTTATGCTACAGATAAAGGACGCTAAACTATGGAGGCTGCGGGAGAAGGGCAAGTGTGTGTGTGATAGTACTGGTGGATAAAAAGGATCTTGCTCTTAGTTGCTTCAAGTTTTGGAACTTGCCATGTTAAACCCATGTTATGCTCTTTTTATATACATGCTATGTTTGAAGATGAATACTTGATGTCCATGCTTGGTTGAATGTTCTGAAAAATAATTATGCTTCTGCTACATGAACCTTGCATGCTTTAATGTTACATGTGCCCATGCATAGATTAGATACAAAAGAAAATAGGAATGCATACGTGTAGTTGTAATGTATGAAAATTAAAGTGGCGCCGCCGAATCCCTAGGGGATTAAGGGCGGGCGTTACAGGTTGGTATCAGAGCCAGGTCTACCTCACCACTATCACACTCATCAAGCCCTCATCCTGCCGCTTCCAAGTAAGAACTCTAAACCTACTACTTCCTTTATCCATGATAGTATGTGCTACTCCTAGTTAATTATGCGTGGATATAGGAATAACTATTACCTCATACTAGTCTCATTTCTTATGAAGATGGCTAGAAGACGTAGTAACCGTCTTAACGGGACTGTCCCTCCACCACTTAATGAGACAGCACCTCCACTTAACGAGACAGTACCCCCACCAAATCTGGCACATGTTGTAACCGAACTACAACGCCAGATCGCAGAGCAACAACTGATCATCACTAACCTGATGAATCAGCAGGGGAACTCTACCACCCCACCACCAGTGAACCAGACGATTATTCCAGTCGCAACCCCGGTTACGCCAGCACCCCCGGCAGCCCCTGTCACGGTAGCCCGACCAGAGGCTTACCTAATCCAATAGCAGAGGCTGAAACCGGAAGGTTTCTCCGGTGCTGGTGAACCTTGGGACGCGCAGGCCTGGTTGAAAACAGTGGAAAGCACCATGGAATTGCTCGACTGGCCCGAGCAAGAGAAGATCAAATGCGCATCGTTCTGCCTTTCTGGAGATGCGCGTATGTGGTGGGAAAGAATAAAAACCAAATGCCAGGTGAACCAAATGACATGGAAGGACTTCGAATCGGAATTCTTCGAAGAGTTCTTCCACATGCGGGTCACCAACCGGCATTTCGACGAGTTCACCGAGTTCCGACAAGGTGAGCTATCAGTCAGCGAGGCAATGAAGAAATTCAACAGACTAGGCCGCCTCTGCCCGGAGCTAGTCAGCACTGAGAAAGAAAAAGTCAGACTTATGCTGAAGATGCTGCGGCCTGAAATTGCACTGAATGCGGCCGGCGGGGTCAACCGGCCACAGACCGCAGAAGAGCTGTTCAGTAGTGCTCTAATTGCTGAGCACTACCTGAATAACATCAATCAGCAAAAAAAAGGTGCTGACTGAAAACAAAACCCAAACTCAAGCCGGAGGTGAGAAGCCTCAGAATGATAGTTGGAAGGGGAACCACAATGGCAAGAGAAAGAACGACTCACAAAGTGGTCCCGCCAGCAAGCAAACCAAGTTCGACCCGTGTGCTACATGTGGAAGGCCGCACCCAGGAGCTTGCCTCAAAGGGACAGGCAAGTGTTACAACTGCGGACGGGTAGGGCACAAGGCCCAAGATTGCCGCGCCAAAAAGCAAGCACCTCCCCAACCGCACGTACCACCGGTTGCGACGAATGCATGGGTTTTCTCATTATCCAAGGAAGACGTGACAAATACATCAAATGTAGTCACAGGCCACTGAGTTGGACTAGTTTTGTATGTATAATTATAAGACGGAATAAAACAAATTTTGGTGATATAATAAATAAAGATCTCAGTTACCCATAATCACAATAAGTATATAATTACAATGTATGTGTATAAGTATACCAGGGTTAGCACCTGAAAGAGATAAAGAGTTGCAATTGAGTTGGTTCCTGGTACTAACACCATTTCTAAGGCACCGTATAAGGCTTTATATGGACGGAGATGTAGATCTCCAATCTGTTGGTTTGATGGTGGCGAAAAGAAAGAAATGGGACTCCGGATTGATTTTATTGACGACACCACCCGGGCTATACAGAATATCCGCAGAAAAAAAAATTGAGACTGCTCAGAGCCAACAGAAGAGCTATGCGGATAAGCGACGTAGGCCGCTGGAATTCTAAGTTGGGGACCTTGTGTTCCTTAAAGTGGCTCCTATGAAAGGAGTTATGAGATTTGGAAAGAAGGGAAAACTGAGTCCGCGATATGTAGGACCGTACAAGATCCTAAAGAGAGTAGGCCCGGTAGCTTACGAGCGGGAGCTACCGCGGGAGATGTCAGCTATTCACAGCGTGTTCCATGTCTCGCTGCTTAAGAAGTGCACTCCTGACCCAGACTAGGTGATCGAACCACAAACGGTCCAGATCCAGGAGGACCTAAGTTATGAAAGTCGGCCCATTCAGATATTGGACCGAGAAGTTAAGAAGCTAAGGAACAAAAAGGTGCCCTTAGTAAAAGTCCTGTGGCAAAGTCAACGGTTCGAGGAGGCCACGTGGGAACGCGAAGATGAAATGAAATGCAAGTACCCAGAATTGTTTTAGTTCGAGGACGAACTTTCTATAAGGTGTAGGGGATTGTAACGCCCCAAATTTTTGGGCTTGCTTTCGATTATAAAAAGGGCACAAAAATGTCGATATATGTTATCAGATGGTATGACATTTATTTCATAAATGAATAAAATTACATTTTTGGATTTCATGATTAAATGTTATGTGATTTCATTAGAAAGGATTAGGAATATGTAATTGCATAAATGAGAATATGTGATTTTATGAATTGGAATATGTGATTTCATAAATTAGAATATGTGATTGCATGAATTGGAATATGTGATTGCATAAATGTGATTTGAGAATATGAGAGTGAATTGGGCTAATGGGCTTTGCAAAAAGTGAAAACCAAAGAGGAGCAAAAATATGCTCTTGCCGAGGATCGAACCTTGGAACTCTTGGTAAGCAAAGCCTTGAAAATCAACGAAGTAACCAATTCACCCAGCAGGGGATTGCTGAGAAGAAGGAAGGGAAATTCTTGTTAAGGGTTTTGGAATGTGAAAGGGTGGAGGAAGAGGCTCTTGATGAGAAACCCCTTGGTGAAGCGACACTACAAGAAAAAAGTTAAACAACAACGCTTTTTCCGCGTTGTCGTTAATGCTTAAAAAGCGATGTTGATGAAGCCGTTGTACAAAGTATATCTACGACAACGCTTTTTCCGCGTTGTGGTTTGGAGCAAAGAAAACGCTTTTTTCGCGTTGTCTATTGGTTTTTAAAAAGCGTTGTTATTGACGCTGTTGTTAAAAGTCGGGTATCAAAGACAACGCGGAAAAAACATTGTGGTTTGGCACAAAGACAACGCAAAAATCGTGTTGTGTATTGTTACTTAAAAAACGTTGTCTTTTTAATAGGCAGTGTTTTTCACAATTTATAAACATTTTTATTCACAATTGATAATATTCACAATTTACAATATTCACAATTTACAAGCATTTTTATTCACAATTGATAATATTCACAATTTACACTGATAATAGTTTACAAAATTCATTTATAATACAGTACATTATTTACAAAAGTGTTTGTATTCCATATTAAATACAAAAAATATCTCAATTCACAAGTTCTATAAAACTTCATCATTCACAAGTTGTTCTTTGGGGCTGCTTGTTAACTCGATCTGCTTTAACACTGCATAAAAATAATAAATTGGGATAAGAGATTATATACACACAAATAAGACTGCTTCCATATGTGACAACTAAAAAGAATATAAAGCATATCTAGATGAACTATTAGAGATTATGATAAACAGAATCAATGTAACACTGACCTTTTGTTAACTGAAAAATATGCAGAGCACAACGCTCAACGGTAAGTCTTACTGGGCCACTCCCATTCTTTAACTGAAATGATCTATGTCTAATGAACTAGGTTGCAGATTCAGTCATATCCATAAGTACTTGTAGCAGATCCTGGAACTCATTATCTTCCATGTACTAAGAATAAATAAGATTGTACATCAGTGCCTCAATGCAAAATAAAACAAAAGTATACAAAAAATCTCATAAAGCAACTTAAAGAAACTAAAATGAAGCAGAAGCATTTGTAGCAAGTTGTTGTAAGTATTTCTCTAATAGTAGATTCATCTATCATTTCACAGCTAGACCAAATATGGTAACCAACTTCAGACTACTGTCTTGCAATAGACACAAATCCCAAAAATCAATCACATAAAAGATGTTGTACCTGAGACATGATTCCCATGACTTTTGTTGCAGAAACTCGCACCTCATCATCATCAAGTTGCAACATGGCTCTCAGTAAAGTAGCAAGTTACTTAAATAAGATTATAGATTATGTTATGTAATCATGGTACTGTTAGAATGTAGATTGAAACTATTCATACTAAATAGTAGCAATTTCTTAAGGGAACTTAACATCAGTCATATATCATGCAGAATGAAGCAAGTACCAACAAAATTTTGGTCCTTAAGTCATATAACTCTCATAAAGCATAGAAAAATAGTATGTCATGAGATTTGATATTGAATGGCAAACCAAAAATGAAGCAAAATGCTCAGATGTCATCACTGCGTTGAAACCAACTATAGGCACCAAGGAAGCTAACAGTGTTCTAAAAACCACCTACAAAGGCACAGTAATATTATGTGACAAAAGTGTCACCTCTTTATTAAAAATAAAACATTTGATGTATTAGAACTAAATGACAGCTTAAAGCAAAGTAGCAAACATTTGATGTATTAGAACTAAATGACACAATCAAACAAGGAAAGAAAATGAGTTTCAGAAGGATCCCTACCAGAAATTCCATGTTCTAGAACAAAGGCACAGTAATAGTTTTGACTTGTTAAAAAGAAAATTGATAAAAATTACAGATTAAAAAAACACACTGAATATTTGGTCTCAACATTAGTTCCAAGAACTCAACAAGAAAAACATGGATTTTAAATATTATAAAGGGTTTGATTCTGAATAGCTAACTTTCACAGAGAAAACGAGAAAACAATTATCAACCATGAACCATTTGCAAAGTTCAAAGAGTTAAAAAAAATGAAAAAAAATGCCAAATCTTCAAGGACTTACTTTTCTTCTGTTTTGTTGTCTCCTTCAGCAACTGTACCACTTGCTGAACTGGAAAAGCAAAGCTTACTCTGAAAATTGACATAAAAAAAATCAACAATTTTAAAAATAACTAATTTAAGAGAACTTCAAACAACAGGGAGAGTATCGTTAATCAAGAAACTGCATCTGGAAAAAAGAAAGAGCCTAAGAGGCTCAGAAGAGTCAGAACACAGGTTACCAAAACTAAAGAAGCATCATATAGTGTATACGAGATGATAATGTAGAAGCATCATATAGCATATACGAGATGATAATGTAGTCCAACAAATATTGAGACCATTAGACAAGAAACTCCGGTCGATATATGAATTCTGCATATGAACAAATCCAAAGTAAGCACGGATCTTAAATAAGAATGCATATGAATTCTGCAAACAATTCAGATGCAAGAGTTGATGATGCCAAATTTAAAGTGAAAAAGAAGCTTCAAATAATGCAATAAAAAAGAAGCATAATAAAACCAAAAAATTCACTAGTACAGTGACCAAATTGTATACAAGGATAATCGATCAAAGACAAGTATTTAATATTCTAATTTTGAAGACCAAGGAATTCCCAGACAAGACAAATAAAAGCTCACAGGTATCACTAGTTTGTTGGATAAAAAAGATAACGCAATTTTATATGACCAGTAGCATCATGTAACGTTATATAATAGCATGGGCTAAGAAATTTTGAGATAGCATGCATTCAGTGGACTTCTATAACTATTGAACAATAGAACTTACTAATGCATATACATAACGACTGAAAGGCCCATCTGTAAAGCTATTCCACGACATATAAAACTGATCTGCAAAAAGAAGACACTTTGATCATGAGATACAAGAGACAGTCTGGGATCAGAATCATTTTCGACATTTAGCAAGCTTTTAAACATCAAGACATCATTCTGAAAAATAATCCTTCACAAAAAGATGGAAAGAAAAGGTAATATAACTAACAAGTAACAAACCAATTATCCTTTTCAATTACTTACCTCTAAGTTTGTGGCCCCATAGTGAGCTCACACCATTTGCCTTGTGTGCTGCAAAAGTAGATAAGAAAGATATATATGCTTAAGGAAAATGTTGAGAGAGAAGATATTGCCTTTAATAGAATGGAACAAGTGGAGGATAGACAATATTTTTAAAGTTCAATGCTTTTGCAGATGCAATCAAAATAAGAAAAAACTAAGAATAATTAACAGATAAAAATTAAATGGATAGGCAAATAGTTGGCACAAAATTCTCAAGTCAAAACTAATAGTAACTTACCTCACCTACGCGTATAGAACTTGATTAGCCCATAACTCACAGTGAAGAACTTGATTAGCCGGCCAGAGAACATTTGATTGTCTGTAGCTTCGCAAATCTGAAAAACCTGCACAGATCAACATGCAATTCAATCAGATTAAAATGAAGAATAAAGGCTATATCAGTATAAAAATTGGGATAATCGAGTGTGATAGTTTCTCTTTTTTGACTGAAATGGCAAAAGCTTATTACACTTTGTCAGTATCCTTTTAGAAATTGCTCAAGGTCATCATCATACCTGGAAGATTTGAACGAACCAGAAGGTGGTTGCAGTGGTAATCAGGTTGTATACAAAATTTAAATCAGAATAAAACAGTGTATACCTCCACATGTAGCTCAGCATCACATACTGGCAACAGAGAATATTATTAGGAAAAATAATAAAAAATTAGAATAAAACATTATGACTGGGGTGAGCATACTTGGGTGTTATCAAGAAAGACTGCTTCACATACCTCCATATGTTACAACTACAAAAGAATATAAAGCATACCTAGATGGACTTGTGAGGTAGAGACATGCTCGTTTGCAGTTTGTAGCATCTACATGCTCAACTAACAGGTCAACATCTTCCTCCTATATATTACACTGACAGAAAATAACAAAAGCTAGAAAATTTACACTGATAACTATTATACAGATATCTTGTACTTGCATATTAATGCAAGCAAACATCCTTTCACTGCATGTGACAAGTTTTCCAAACTCATAAGTTTTACAACACATCATCAATCACTTAAGAGTTTCACGAGTTTTTCAAGTCACAAGTTTCATAATCAATCCACGATTGGGGCCAACTTCTGAAGCTCGATCTCATAACTATCCTTTAACACTGCCTAAAAAAATGGAATTAGAAATTATAGAAAATACAATATAATGTAAGCTACTTTTAAAAAAAACATCATTCCATGAACTTAAATCTAAATAGAATAATGATCTTGTATGATTCCAAACCTATTCAGAAATATGATCTTGAATGCACTCCGTCAACTCGGCCCGAACCTCATCAATTTGATCATGAGAGTAACCTGTTTTTGTGAACTGTGAACACAGACAAATTAAATTGACGAGTGGTTAATGGGAAAAACAATCAACACTGATCACTTTGCAATTCTAAATAGTTAATGTCAAAGAATTTGAGATAAGCTTAATATAGTTACTATTGATCTCAGTGAATCTCTCTCGATAGTCTCAACTTCTTCAATAATTTGTTTCATGTATCTCATCACAAAAAAACCGCATTGTTTCGCATCCGGTTGTTGAGGATCCTATATATGGTAATTATTGTCAAATAGTTAACGAAAATTATACACATTCCAATATATGTTAAACAAAAGTATACATACCTTAACTACTTCCCACTTAGCATTTTTTCTCCCTTTCCTTCCCTTGGTAGAATTAAATAAGCGTAATGCCTATCATGTGTTCAGGAAAGTGTTTTGACCAAAATACAACTTTTATTAATTTATGAAAAAAATAATAGAGAAGACAAAAATTAACATATTGACTCTTAACATTTGTTTCAGTGTTGTTGTAGCATATTGTTTATTGTCGACCAAAAAGCCCTTTTATTATTTTATGCATAAACTATAAATAACTACTACATTGTCAATGATTTTTTTTTAGAGTGATGATAGGGAGAGTGAATTTGAGAGAGTGAATGGGAGAGTGAATGACGTGGCAATTATTGTATACACGTCCGATCGACGATCGGACACCACCGGCGGCCTTCGACCGCCTCCCCGAACCAAACTATACCCTGGGGGGCACGGTGAACCCGTCGGGGATCGCCACAATTGCGATCTCGTATCATTGACCGTCGATTTCGATGGGTTCACCGTTGCCGGCGATCTTGACGAGTTCACCGTCCTCCCAAGGTATAGTTTGATTCGGGACGACAATCAGAGGCCGCCGGTGGTATCCGATCGTCGATCGAACATATACACATTAGCTGGACGTCATTTACTCTCCCATTCACTCTCTCAAATTCACTCTACTAATCATTACTCTTTTTTTTATTTCTAATTTTTTGGATCAAAATACCAATTCTATTTTAAGCATAAATAATTAAAAGTTTAAGCATATTAAAGAACATTCTGGACAATGTACTTGGTTAAACCCAATGCACTTTTAAATGATAGGAAGTTAATGGCAGACTATCAATGTTAACCAATGTACCAATCTCATATGCCTAGCCCAATCGATTGGAATCTTCTGGTAATGTGATTCTGTGTGGGATTTCATATTCCATTTATCAAATCTGTCCTCGCCCTTAACAACATTAAAAAAATTGCAGAAAGGGTTTAATATTAAGCTCAGTGTTCTAAAAGTAAATTTTGATCAGAATGAGCTTCATTTCGTAAGAAACATTGCACACTTAGCCATATAGAATATTTGAGTACATATCCAAAGGGGATAGTAAAAGTAATATGATGAAAAGTAGCACCTCATGTGTGAATGTCCGAACCGGAATGCCAAAAGCTCTAGAAAGCCCAAAGTATGCAAGCTTCAATGCATTAGTTCTCCAATCAATCAAAAGATTTTGAGGCTTCAGATCTCGATGAAGAACCCTATGAGAATGACAGTAGGCAATGCCGCGAAGCATTTGATACAAAAAAGTCTGCACATGCATAAGAAATCAAAGACAAATATCATAGATATAGCTGCAGAAACCAAATCTCCAACGTTCAGAAACTTGTACATCATATAAACAAATAATTAATTTATATTTGTGGTTAGACTGTGAATTTTGAATAATATTCTCCCTTTGCCCACTCATTGGCATTGCATTGCATGTTCTAGCAGAAAGTAATTTATTTCTAGATTTGAGAAATATTCATATTTGCAGACAGAAATATATTGATCACAGTCCACAGAAGATTTTATATGTTGACCATAAAAGATAGTTATGTTAGAATGCATTCCAGAGAACTGCTAAATTCAGCTGTTAGCATGTCCAACAACAAAACCTTGAACTGCCTCAATATAGCTTTTTTTCAGCTATTCTTCACCAAGATGTTTTGAATAATATTCATGCGAAAAAACATTGAAAGCATGTAATCCAAGCATCATGTAACATAAACCAAGGCTGACTAGGCGAGGAAAACAACTCACTTTAACTAATCGTGGATCTTTAGCAAGTTCTGGGCAAGAGTCCATGTGCTTCTTCAAGTCTAAGTCAAGATACTCAAAAACTAAATAAATTCGTTTGTCGCTGTGGACTACATCCTGCAATCTGCTGGTTCAATGGAATGATCAAAATCACCAAAACATAGAGGTTTCTAAATATAGTGTCACAAACAATTATAATTTCTGGTTGCATATGAACAAGCGTGATATAAAAAACAAACAAGGAGATTAAGAAAGTTGTTTCTGCTTCAAATTTCTAATGCAACTTTGAAGTGATAGTAGAAAGATCCCCATTTAGCTGATCTAGAATATCCAAACTATGATAATCCTAAATCCTTCATCTAATCATTAATTCAATCCTTTCTGAATGATGTGCACGGGGCTGACATGCTAGATCAAAATCCATTGCACGATCAATTTAGTTCCATCTGATCCCCTAAATTGCATAAAGCATAAGACCAGTCCTCTTTGGCAACATGGCCGTTAAATCATGTACAACTGGTAAATTTACATACTTAGTAAGAAAGTTATATAATAAACCAATAAATCCTAACAAAATTTTATAGATACCACCGTAATGAACTAGAAAAAAACCATTACTAGTGAAACCATACATACAAAAAGCCATCTAGGAAGATTAGCTTGATTATGAAAGTTTAAAAACTAAGACCTGACAATGTTGCGGTGCTGCATTTCTTTCAGCAGAGAGATCTCTCTTATGGTAGTACTTGGAACCCCCTCGTCTTCATTCTCTAGCCGGATCTTCTTCAGAGCTATCGTCTCGTTAGTGAGACGATCCCGAGCCTTATACACCACCCCGTAAGTCCCCTCCCCAATCTTTTCCACCTTCTCATACTGCTACAAAAATCCCTCATTTCACAACCCGGAAAATAAAACATCAAAACCTTAGTTTGCGAGAAGCGCTCACCTGGTCCATTCTATTCCCAGAAAAGCGGCGCTCCACCCGGCACGCCAAAGTCACGAAAGTCAAAGACCTAGCAAAAAGAGACAGTTGAAAAAGAAAGAACTTTTATTGACTCCAAGCGGCTTCACCGAATCCAATAGTGATGAACCAAAACAAGTAAACCAATCCTCCAGTTATGATCGGTCCAAACAGGCGAAAGGGATGGCATTTCGACAGGCAAAACCAAATCAAATCATCACGCCAAAAGCAGATGATCGGAAAAGGATTTCGGAAACCATAAACTGAGGAATCTGGAAGTAGCATACATTCCATTTCAGAAACCCTTAAGGATTTCGAAAACCCTAAACTGGAAAATGCCTAGGGTTTTAGAATCTATCGATCTTACTCCCAAAGCGGTAAGAGAGAAGTGTGATTCGAGGAGGATGTACCTTGGTGTAGTAAGTTGCAACCCCCTTCTCCCCGAGCGTCACCAGCAAAAGCTTGAAATCTGACCGCCACAGAGTCAGAACGTCGGCGACTGCGAGAGAGAGATGGAGAGGGTAGTGGCGAGCATCGTGATGCTGCCACTGGGGTTCAGTTTCCACTCGACGGACGAAGAGCTCGTGGAGGATACTTCTTGGTGGTGAGCTAGGAGAAGATGTATGTTCACCAGATCGTACACAATGTCGATTTCGTGGAGAGGAGAGGACGAGGGAGGTGGCAATGAGGGAGGTGGAGGGAGGTGGAGGGAGATATTTCGCGGAGAAAAGAAGCGCGGAGAGATTTTTCGCGAGCCGCCGAGGGTTGGCAATGAGCGAGGTGGAGGGAGGGGATGTGTTTTTTATTTTAGCAGGAAATACGACAACGCTTTTAAAAAACCCTTTTGTAACAGCGTTGTCTTTCATCCGAAACCACAACATTAAGCACATCGCATCATTATAAAATGTTGTCGTTATTAAAAAGTAAAACACATAGACAACGCTTTTCACTAAAAACGTTGTAAAACAAAAAAAGACAACGTTTTTTTAAAAAATATTGTCGATTGGGCTTTGTTGATTGCAAAAATTCTTGTAGTGGGACACTTGGAGAAGAGGCACTTTGTCTCTTCCCTTAATATAAATAAGAGGGAGTGCTCTCCCTCTTCAATTTTTGAAAATCCCAACTCCCTTCTCCCTCTTCAATTTTCGAAATCTTAACTCCCTTCTCCCTCTTCAATTTTCAAAAATCCCAACTCCCCTCTCCCTCTTCAATTTTCGAAAAACCAAAGGGAAGGGTTTCATCCCAAGGGACACTCCCAAGACCCCATTGAAGGTTTGAATCTCTTGCAAGGCAAGAAGAAGTCAAGGACCCCAAGAGCAAGGACAAGCACATACCCTCCGAACTAAGGGTATACCTTAAGGATATTTAGCGAAAGAGGTAAGTGCCCCTCACCTGTAGCATAATTGCTCTTGAATCAATTACATGACTCACATGATGCCCTCTACATGTCACTACATGTTTCGGCCATCACCCTAACCAAGGGTTAGGGTAGGCCACATGCTTTCCTATGCTTAATAATGATGTTTGCATGAATGTATTATATTGTGTGTGAGTAAAGAAGGCTAGGAGGGAAGGGAAACCCCTTCTAAACCATTCGGCCAACCCTACCCTAGGGTTAGGTTCTTAAGCTTAACTTCATGCTATACACTCTAATGAATCTCTATGATATCACATGTGTTGTATGAATGTTCATGATGCTATGTGGCTAAAAACCCCAAAGTACTCAACCCTATACTTGGGAATGGATAAGGTCAAATGAATACCATGCATGATAAGGATCTTGTGTAAGATATGACATGCTTGTGTGATCTTGATATGTGACTGGAATGCATGCTAGCCCCATGTCAATTTTCGGCCAAGAGAGAGAGAGCTCTTAGACCCTAGCCTTGGTTGCTCCCATGAAATGCATGCTTTATACTATGCCAGTTATCATGATTATGAATGCATACATAGGCATAAGAATGAGCCCTTTACGGCATGAATGAAGAAGGCTTAGGGCCTAAAGAATGCTTCCCTAGAAGATTGGGACTAAGAACATACTTTATGAAAATAAAGAACATGATAACTATTTTATTTTATAATGGCTTGTACTATAGACTCTTAAAGCGAGTCAAATGATTATGATACTAGGCTGAAGGACTTTTGAGAAGGCCTAGTAAACCCTAGTGGTTCGGGATTAGCTACCTCGTTCCTATTCAGGGGCGCGCGCAAAACATGAAGTACAAGCCGGGCCCTAATGATTATGCTATGTTCAAGTATTATGTTTATATGTTTTCAAAAGAACCTTCTTATGATGTTAACATGCTTAGATGTTTAACATGCTTAAATGCTTACCATGCTTGAATGTGATATATTCTATTACCTTTTCATGATATCTAATTTTGTGAGTAGGACAGGGTCTTACTAAGCTATTGCTTATCGTTTAGTGTTTTCCCTTATGCTACAGATAAAGGACGCTAAACTATGGAGGCTGCGGGAGAAGGGCAAGTGTGTGTGTGATAGTACTGGTTGATAAAAAGGATCTTGCTCTTAGTTGCTTCAAGTTTTGGAACTTGCCATGTTAAACCCATGTTATGCTCTTTTTATATACATGCTATGTTTGAAGATGAATACTTGATGTCCATGCTTGGTTGAATGTTCTGAAAAATAATTATGCTTCCGCTACATGAACCTTGCATGCTTTAATGTTACATGTGCCCATGCATAGATTAGATACAAAAGAAAATAGGAATGCATACGTGTAGTTGTAATGTATGAAAATTAAAGTGGCGCCGCCGAATCCCTAGGGGATTAAGGGCGGGCGTTACAGAGTGTGCTGGTTTGCAGGAACAAATAGACTTGGTTTAATGCTTTTAGATGAAGGTGGAATGGAGGTAAGCTGTTTGCTTGCGTGCGTATCCGAGGGACCTAGACAAAGCAGGTATGATGAGCCAAGGGAAGCGGACTTCGAGGCGTACGTGATGGATAACATGGAGGCAAGCCGCAAGCTTGTGTGCATATCCAAGGGACGAGGGCTAAAGTCGAAGATGTTAGTGATATGAGAGAAGTGTCCTAAGGCAATCGCCTTATGATTGTAAAACATTTATATTAATAAATGATAATTCACTATTTGAGTATACATGCTTGTGTATTTGATTGGGATCTTAAACTCATCTACTGAATGTCTGCAATACAACTCACAGCATAAGAGAATTTGTGATGAGATCACAACTAGTGATTATCTCTAAATGCGCAAATGTGAAGTATTGAAAATATCCCTAGTCGATGAATTGATAAAAACGGACACTATCAATTCTGTTGAGACTAGCATGAGTTATTCTCTAATCAGCTGATTCTCACTGGCTGGTGACATTGGGATGTCCGGAGATAAACATGGATGCTAGTTAAGGGAACTAGTTCATTGGAGTGACTAGCTGTAAGACTTCATATGGGAATCTACATGTAGATATGTCAATGAAGATCTTACTGCGGCTTAAGTGCGATGTTCCTTTGACTTGCGGTGTTCAAGTCATCTTGGTCATGGAGACTTATACTTTGACATCTTAAGCAAGCATCTCCAAGGAGGTGTGGACCCAGGATGATCGGGTATAAGCCGAAGTGCCCGAAGATGTTTGAACAGCCTACAAAGGATTCACCACTCCTTGCGAGGAGATGTATACTCAGGCCTATCGTCGGATTGTTACTCAAAGCCTCTGGCCAGAGCATATCATGTTTAGAGTGAGAGTCTCTAAAATACATGAGAGTAATTAGAAATCCAAAGGACGAGAAAGACACTACTTGGGCTAGGTGTGACGTAGTCAGCCTAGTGGGAACTGACACCATTGACCGTGTCCTGAACCAAGTGGGTATAAGGTGGTGAAGGGAATGGGGCACGATTCATTAGAGCTGCTGAAGGGTATCAGAATAATTTCTTCTGAGGTCAAACCGTTGATCTTTCGATTAATTGGGGATCATGATGTACTACTAGGTGCCACTCATGATCGTTCTATAATTAGTTAATTATAGACGGCCAACATAAATCGAAAGCCTATTTAGTCACACGCACTACGAGTAATCTGAGGGATTTAAAACGAGTTGAAAATTGGATTTTCCGATCAAGAGAAATAAGTCGAATCTGAGTTAATCAGAGGCGCAATGGAAACTAAAATGGCTAAGTCTTTTGAAGGCTTTTTGGGCGAATTAAATGAGTTTAATTCGCGATCGGTTCGGGTCGGTTTTGGCCGGCCAAAGAGGGTATTAACCCTCCATGTGGTGGCCGGCCATTAAAGGGAATTAAATCAATTTATTTGGTTTAATTAATAAGATAAATCAAGCACGATTTATTTTATGAATTATGGATAAATAAATTTGTATAAAGAAATTTATATAAATAAATTTATAGAAATTTATTCTTTTATGGAAGATTAAAATAATCCATGAATTGGGTTTATTTTAATTTTATAAAATCAATTATGAATTGATTTTTCCATAATAAGAAAGTTTTAAATTTCTTATAAAATTTATTCCATAATTTAAAGAGAAGAAGAATTAGTTTTTATTATAAATTAGTTTATAATAAAGACTTGGTTTAAACGGAATTAATTCATAAGAATTTATAGGATAAATTTCTTATAATAAATAATTAGTTTTATTATAAAGTTAGTTATAATAAAATTCATAAGAAAATTTATAGAATAAATTTCTTATGATAACTAATTTGTTTTATTATAAATGGTAATAATAAGACTAGGCTTAAAGGAATAAGCAATAAGAAAATTTATAAGATAAATTTCTTATACTAATTCCGTTAATTCCGTTAATTCGGTTTAGAGGGAGACTTAGCAAAGGAGTTGCTACTATATAAAGGAACCAAAGGCTAGCCCTTAATTCCAATTCAAGTAATTGAATCATAGAGCTCTCCCTCTCTCTCTTAATCTCTTCTCTTCTCTTCTCCCTCTCCCTCTATTGCCTAGGGCCGGCGCCCACTTGGAGCCTAGGGCCGGCGCCCACTTGGTGACTTAGGGCCGGCGCAACTCCTCCCTTAGTTGAGGTTGGCGTGAGCTTCAAGAAGAAGAAGGAGAACCCGAACGCGAAGAAGAAGAAGCGGATAGCGATTCCTCACTTCCCGGAATTTGATTCTGTTACTTCGTTGGTTAGTTTTTCATTATTTTCTCTTATCCTTCTAGTTGTGCCTTCCGAGAATCTAGTAGTTCTCGTCGGCACAAAACTCGTGACTTTGCGAAGTCATCCCGAAGAGAACTCAGCGTGGACGCGAATAGAGGTGAAGCTTCCAAGGGACGCTACGGTTGGATCTCATCCCTTTCTTCGAGTTACGCAAGGTACAAAAGTAAATTAGTTTACTTTTCACAAACTTTTATTTTATGATTATGTCGATACACTATAAGGTTGCATGCTAGATACGAAGTTAAAATAATTTAGGAAATTATTTTATGCAAACTCTTCCGCTGCACGTAAAAATTTTAAATTTTACGAACTCGTATCCTTGTCGACATGCACCCGGTCCCAACAGTGGTATCAGAGCCGGTTAGTGTTCGACTTAATCAAATAATTGTTTTGTGGAAAACTTTGTCATGATCTCAATTTCGGAAAAAATTTTCAATTATGGAAACTTTCGAATTATAATAAATTTTAGATTTAGGAATTTCAAAGTTTGGAAATCCTCATGAAATTTCGCAAACGTTTGAAATTTTCTATTTTCTGAAATTTTATAATAATTTCGAAATCTTCCCATCTTTGGAAACTTTCCAATTTTGGAAATTTTTCTATTTTAGAAATTTTCCAATTTTGGAAATATGTAAGTTTCCTTTGTACCAGAAACTTACAATTATTCTGAAAATCAATTTTCGAAATCTCGCAATTTTGGCACTTTCTTTAAGAAAGTCTAGACAAATTCATGGACAGTTAATTGACAATTAAATTTGAATTGGTTTTTAAATTAACAACAAAATTCTTATTTTGGATTGAGCCTCGGGGAGCCGTCCAATTTAAAGTTAGTTGTTGTAATTTAATTTCCCAATTTTAATTGAAATTGTCATGTTTGATTGGATTGAGCCTCGGGGAGCCGTCCAATTGGATTTACAACACATTACTTTTCTTTGGGTATCTGAGCCTCGGGGAGCCACCCTTAGAAAACAATTTGTTGTAATTAATTAAATCCATGAATAAAATATGTTTAAGAGGTGATGCTCTTACATATTGTTGTCTCCAAAATTAATTAGGAAAATGGTTTCCTATAGAGTTTCTTAAATGAGATTTTCATGAAAATAATATGTGGTTGAATTAAGGGATTTGTCTCTTAATTTAATAAGATTTGATTTAGAGAAATCAAAGTCTTGAACATATTATTTCCGAAATTAATTATGACAATTTAGGAAATTGTTTCCCAAACAATTCCTTAATAAAGTATGAAATTATGATTAGGAAATCCGGTTCCTAATTAATTCATGAGACTTGATAAATTAAGTCACATACATACTTTATTAAGGAAATCGTTAGTCATGACATAATTCTATGTCATGAATGTGCTTAGAAAGAAAGATGAGACCCAAAACCCCTTACAAAATATTAAGGCCAACACCTTCCATTAATATGGTTAGAATCGGAGTTTTGTTTCTCGCTTGGGTTGATGGACACATCCATGCCCGACTTGAACCTCAACATGTTCAAACCATGGAATTAGTTTATGAATAATATAGTTCGAGTCAGAGGTCAATCATTAGTTTTGGTTGTTGGACACATCCAAGCCTGACTAAAGCGGTTGAATGAGCTCCAACCATGTTAAAACTATTTCTTGATTAATGGGTCAGCCTTAAGCTTGGAGCATCGATTTGTTGTGTCCACAGCCAAGGTCGATGTAAAGAGAGGTGCAGTTGGTGCTATGTATAATGATACATACTTGTTAATGAGTTAACAACCCAATGTTTTATGCAAACATTCAATTAGTTGATAGCATAATGTGATAGTTACATATATGTGATGTGTAATCGGTATAATTACCTACCTTCATAGCTAAGAGGAACTTGATGGCCACAGCCATGGTTGTTCTTATCTATGGTTGGATATCAACCTATTTGGAGATGTTCCTACGATCTCCCGAATTGATAATAAGGGTGAATCAATTCGAAAAATAAATAGGATTTAATTTATGTATGTTGATAATTCTTTAATAAATCTTCTCACATAATCTCAATTTGTATTTCTAGGTTAATCACTCGATCATGTCTTCTCTGAATTTGCCTTCCATCTTGGACACCAACAAATTAACTGGGCCTAACTTCATAGACTGGCTTCGAAACCTGAGGATAGTCCTTAAGGCAGAAAAGCCTGCTTGTGTCCTTGAAGATCAACTTCCCAAACGTCCTTCTGAAAATGCAACTCCAGACCAGTTTCCTGAGTTGCTCAACCTGCTGAAGACTATAGAGCCTTCT
>JAGFNQ010000140.1:0-23735 GCA_024364735.1 Boesenbergia rotunda | reverse complement strand
AAAATCGGGGCGTTCTTAAGGTGCCCATCCCTTGGACCCTTACTTCGGTCCGGTACAAGCCCATTCATAAAGTAAGATAACTTTGCATGCTTCAACATTCATAGACATACATAACATTTCATCATTCATACTTAACATCATGATGCCGTAAAGGCATGAACATTCATCATTATTCATTATCTTCATTCATAAGGTATGTCATGCATACATCATTTTGTCATAGAGCCATGATTATCATTTTCATTCATCATCTTCATTCTTAAACATGACATACGTACATATCATTCATAAAACATGGCATACATACATATCATTCGTAAAGCATGGCATACATACATATCATTCATTAAGCATGACATACTTACATATCATTCATTAAGCATGGCATACATACATATCATTCATTAAGCATGGCATCCATACATATCATTCGTAAAGCATGGCATACATACATAACATTCATTAAGCAAGGCATACATACATATCATTCATTAAGCATGGCATACATACATATCATTCATAAAGCATGGCATCCATACATATCATTCGTAAAGCTTGGCATACATACATATCATTCATTAAGCATGGCATACATACATATCATGCATTAGATGCATCATAATATCATTCATAGAGCTTATTTAAAAATGACCCATAACTAAGCATACAGGTATAATACATAGCACATAAGTCGGTTTTAAGCACATAAAATCCATACAACCTACGTAGCATATATCTATGTTATAATAGCATAACCAATAACTTGGAACTTAGCCTATCCCCAAACCCTAGAGTGGAAGCTTGGCAAAGTCATATAGGGGAGTCCCCTTTGTTCAAGCCACATGTGAAGTAACATAACTAAGGAAAACATACAATACATACATCCAATACCATACATACCATTCCATAGGAGGCCATTAGGATACATGACTAGGCCTAACCCTAATCCCTAGCCCTAAACCTTGGTCATGGCTGAAACTTAGAGGAGGCTTAAGTCCATGGAAAAATCCATATAATTCATCATCAACCTCCATTGTATCATAGAGAATCATAATAGTCATACTTGGAGGGTTAGATCTAATCCCAACCCTAGAAAAGGGGTAGTGGCCAAAACTTGTAGGGTGTCTTGGGCACCACAATAATTTCCATAATCCACAATCCATTCCTTGTTTATCATAGAAAACATTAGGAAGCATAAATAATATTTTTTTTAACATCATCCCAAACCCTCAAGGGTACTTGGCCGAAACTTCATAAGTCCACAAGTCATGTAAATATTCACATAAATTACCATGAACATCCCTTGCATCATGAGAACACATAAGAAACATCATTAGGGAGTGAGAACTAATCCTAGCTTTGGATTCATGGTGGTGGCCGAAACCCTAGAGCCCACCTTCATGAATTTCTCAACTTAGATCTTGAAGCAAAGACTTTAATCATGATAAACATCAAAGGAAAACTATTATACCACAGGTGAGGGAGTCTTACTTTGGGTTATCTTGGCTTGTAGACCTTAAAAAGAGAAGATGATGAAGACCTTGTTGTCCCTTGATCACCCTTAGCCCTTTGTAGCCTTGTAGATAGCCCTTAGATCTTGAAGATTAAGCCTTCTTGTGAAGTTTTTCCAAAGGGGAAACCCCCTTGTGGGGTTCGGCTAGAAGAAGAAGGAAGGAGGAGATGGATTTCGATGGGGTGGAAGAAGGAGAAAGAAAAATCCATTTATAATGCCCTTTTGTCTCTTCACAAGTGCCTTTTCATCTTCTTCACATGGTGACTCTTCATTTTCCCTAAGCCTTAACCAAAATCCACTTCATTCTCTACTAGCACTCCCTTGCTAGGTGAATTGGTTAGTACATGCATGGTGGTACCATAGGTCCAAGGTTCAATCCTTAGTGCATGCACTTTATTTTTATTTTATTTTTAATTTTCTTTTAATTTCAAAAATTCCCCTAAGACTCACCCATAATTATGCTAATATTCCTAATTAAAACCCATTTATATTTATATTAAATTTTACCTAAAATCCAGTAATAATCATGGTACTAGAAAAGCCCATATAAGGCCCATTAGTACTTAGCTTCTCAATTTAAATAGGGGAAACTCATGGATAACTAGGCTAAAGGTCTTACTAATATTTCTAGGTTCCTCAAAACTATCTAGACATGATCAATATTTTTAAAGAAAATATTGAGAGAATTTTCCGGGTCGTTACAATCCCCCATACCTCGTGAAAGTTCGTCCTCGAACTTAGAATATCTCGGGTACTTGCGTCTCCTCTCGTCCTCGCGTTCCCGGGTAGCTTCCTTGAACCGTTGACTTTGCCATAGGACCTTGACTAAGGTACCTCCTTGTTCCTTAGCTTTTGTCTATTAGTTATGCAACTCTTAGATCAAAATTGCTACATCTCTATATTTAGGTGCTTCTAATACATAACTATGATTTAATCCCAAACAATCTTTTTTATACGCATTATAGCAAATCTTAGTAATTTGACAACAATCTACATGTATTCTCTTGCAATTTGTTTTTTTTCTAGCTCTAATTGTTTATCACTGTTTCTAATAATTATTGTCAAAATTTTGTCTACTATTAAGCTATACACGAAAGAGTATAATTTAACGTATTCCTGGTTAATTTGCTACTTCAAACAAGACTCTAACTTTCACTTACTATGCACAAGTTTATCATCTATGCACCAACTTATTACTCCGAAGCTCTTCTCAATTGGAACTGATTTCAATGTCTCTGCTTCTCACATACATCTTTTATCTGTATTAAACTAAATGAATATTACGATTATTATTATATGATTCTCTTTTATTACCTTCAGTATCATACTTCAAATCTACTCGACAACATAATTACAGCTTTATATAAGTACAACTCTTTCTCCTTTCTACTCGAATCTCGTCGCCCCTTTTTCCGAGAATTATTCTTACTTTATTAATCTTAGTTCTTTTATTATCTATTTTAATAGTATATTCATTTCTATGTAACATAACTTCTTAGAGTACATAAACTCATGTATCGCTTATCATATTACTTCCTATTCTAGTTATTTGAGCTACTTACTTTGTTTTAACTAACTAACCTATAATACATACAGTCTCTATTAATTCTACTAAAATTTCTCAATCAAATCCATATATTTAAACCCATTACCAGATAACTAGTCTTTGACTAATAATCTATGCTAACCTAAAAGCTAACTCGAAACACTTGTATCCAAAATTTTACTATTTAGTTTAAACTAAATATAACGTGCTAATCTCTTTAGTTTTTTTTATCAACCTAACACCATAAATTTTTTTTTTTGGATATTATACGCTAAGCTTGCTTATTTAATTTTTGCTACTACATTTACTCTACTATTTTTATGTCATCATGAAAAATAACTACTCACTTCAGTTAATTCATCATCTCATAATATAATGGACATCAAATCTACCTACTCTACTTTGTTTTCTCACATCTATCTATCTCCAGTCATGTGACTTACATACACTAACTACTTTTATCTATCAGACCTCGCTCTTATCCAAATCTAATCCACCAGACAATGTATCTCAACCTAAAAGACAACATCTCTTCTTCTCAATCCATGTTAACAATTCTCTTACTACACAGTAATTCCTATTTATTTATCAAGTCATTCCTTTCCACTCAGAGTTTTCCATCAAGCAGCCAAAATTTAAAAATTCGATAACATTACTCATTTCTACTTTAACGATCGTCTCTTCTCCTTTTTTTTCCTTTCATTTACATGTAAACTATACTTTTCTATGCTCTTTCCATATCTACTCTAACCACCACACAATCTATCAAGTGATAAATACTATTATCTAGTACCTAATATAACTCTTCTATATCAATCGTGCTCTTCGCTTTATTAGTACTCTGTCTTTCTGCTCTTCTAGATACTCACCGCTTCTTACTACCACTTCATAGCTGTTCATCATCCACATATAAATACGGTATTCTTTCGCAATTATAAGCCTAATCTCAAATTCTTTTCTCTTACCGTTTTAGTCTTGGTAGTCTCATTAATTCTGTTACTCTATCTTCTAGTCATGCTTTTCTTTATAAAAGACATGTATGGCTAATATAAGTTATTGTTATTCCTGCCCGCATATCCAATTCTAAAGTATTTGAATTTCCTAAAAATGAGGTAAAGTATCGTTCACCTTACATATCCTAAAAGTACTTGCTATCCTAAAATATATCCTTCATACTTGCATATTCTAGAATCATAAATTATCATCCATACTTACATATTCTTGAATCATAAGGTATCATCCATACTTGCATATTCTAAGATCATAAGGTATCATCCATACTTGCATTATCTAGAATCATAAAATATCATCCCTACTTACATATTCTTGAATCATAAGGTATCGTCCATACTTGCATACACAAAAATCATAAGGTATCATCCATACTTGCATTTTCTAGAATCCTAAAATATCATCCATACTTACATATTCTTGAATCATAAAAGAACATCATAAAATAACATAAGGTATACATAGAGGTACTTACTTGGAAGCTGCAGGAAGGAGGCTTGATGTGTGTGTAGAGAGATGGCAAACTGCTCTGATACCAACCTGTAACGCCCGCCCATTTACACAGCCTTACGGCGGCGCTACGTGACATACATATACGCATATGGACTTCTTAATGCAGCGGAATAAATTTTAAACATCATCCACATGCGTTTAGACCCTGCACTTATAACTTAAATCATGCTGACTCATTCTTAGCTATCATTCATAAACATAGTAACATGATAAACATAGCATCATTCCTAATCATGTAGCATCATTCTTAAACATGTTTGCATGGTCATCATATGAAGGGAGTAAGACATAGGATCTTTTCTTTTCTTCTGCCAAGTTATTGCCACACACACACACTTGCCCCTCCTGCTGCTTCCCTTAGCTAAAGACCTTATACTTGATCTGCGGTATAAGAACATCAAACTTATAAGCACATAGGCTTAGTAAGACCCTTTCCTACTCACTAAAACCATACGTCGCATACAGTCAAGCAAAACATAACATGATTCTTTAACATAAACATGAGCATATAGCATGACATTCTTTAACATAACCATGAGCATATAACATGTCATTCTCTAACATCACATAAGCATATAACATGGCATGGTTCTTAACATATCATAAGCACATAACATGGCATGGTTCTTAACATAACATAAGCATAGCATGGTTCTTAACATAACATAAGCATAGCATGGTTCTTAACATAACATAAGCATAGCAAGGCTTTTAACATAACATAAGCATAGCATGGTTCTTAACATAACATAAGCATATAACATGGCATGGTTCTTGACATAACATAAGCATAGCATGGTTCTTAGCATAACATAAGAATAGCATGGTTCTTAACATAACATAAGCATAACATGGTTTTAACATAACATAAGCATAGCATGACTCTTAACATAACATAAGCATAGCATGGTTCTTAATGCAAATGCATATCATGAATGGATGCATGAGTCAATGCATATATCATAAGGATGCTTATTTGAAAATCATACTCATAAATACTTAAACATAATCATAACATCATTGGGGTCCCCAGCTTGTACCACATACTTACATCATGTGCACGCATCCCTAAGTAAATACGAGGTAGCTAGTCTCGACCTACTAGGGTAAGGACAGCATAGTCGGTAGTCCCAGAACCGGGGCGTTCTTACGGTGCCCATCCCTTGGACCCTTACTTCGGTCCGGTACAAGCCCATTCATAAAGTAAGATAACTTTGCATGCTTCATCATTCATAGACATACATAACATTTCATCATTCATACTTAACATCATGATGCTGTAAAGGCATGAACATTCATCATCACTCATTATCTTCATTCATAAGGTATGTCATGCATACATCATTTTGTCTTAGAGCCATGATTATTATTTTCATTCATCATCTTCATTCTTAAACATGGCATACGTACATATCATTCATAAAACATGGCATACATACATATCATTCGTAAAACATGGCATACATACATATCATTCATTAAGCAAGACATACTTACATATCATTCATTAAGCATGGCATACATACATATCATTCATAAAGCATGACATCCATACATATCATTCGTAAAGCATGACATACATACATAAAATTCATTAAGCATAGCATACATACATATCATTCATTAAGCATGGCATACATACATATCATTCATAAAGCATGGCATCCATATATATCATTCATAAAGCTTGGCATACATACATACATTCATTAAGCATGACATACATACATATCATTCATTAAGCATGGCGACCGTACATATCATTCATAGAGCTTATTTAAAACATGACCCATAACCTAAGCATACAGGGTCATAATACATAGCACATAAGGTTGGGTTTTTAGGCATTATAAAATCCATACAACCTACTTAGACATATATCTATATTATAATAAGCCATAACCAAGTATACTTGGAACCTTAGCCTATCCCCAAACCCTAGAGTGGAAGCTTGGCCGAAAGTCATATAGGGGAGTCCCCTTTGTTCAAGCCACATGTGAAGTAACATAACTAAGAAAAACATACAATACATACATCTAATACCATACATACCATTCCATAGGAGGCCATTAGGATACATGATTAGGCCTAACCCTAATCCCTAGCCCTAAACCTTGGTCATGGCTGAAACTTAGAGGAGGCTTAAGTCCATGGAAAAATCCATATAATTCAACATCAACCTCCATTGTATCATAGAGAATCATAATAGTCATACTTGGAGGGTTAGATCTAATCCCAATCCTAGAAAAGGGGTAGTGGCCGAAACTTGTAGGGTGTCTTGGGCACCACAATAATTTCCATAATCCACAATCCATTCCTTGTTTATCATAGAAAATATTAGGAAGCATAAATAAAGTTTTTTTTTAACATCATCCCAAACCCTCAAGGGTACTTGGCCGAAACTTCATAAGTCCACAAGTCATGTAAAAATTCACATAAATTACCATGAACATCCCTTGCATCATAAGAACACATAAGAAACATCATTAGGGAGTGAGAACTAATCCTAGCTTTGGATTCATGGTGGTGGCCGAAACCCTAGAGCCCACCTTCATGGATTTCTCAACTTAGATCTTGAAGCAAAGACTTTAATCATGATAAACATCAAAGGAAAACTATTATACCACAGGTGAGGGAGTCTTACATTGGGTTATCTTGGTTTGTAGACCTTAAAAAGAGAAGATGATGAAGACCTTGTTGTCCCTTGATCACCCTTAGCCCTTTGTAGCCTTGTAGATAGCCCTTAGATCTTGAAGATTAAGCTTTCTTGTGAAGTTTTTCCAAAGGGGAAACCCCCTTGTGGGTTTTGGCCAGAAGAAGAAGGAAGGAGGAGATGGATTTCGGTGGGGTGGAAGAAGGAGAAAGAAAAATCCATTTATAATGTCCTTTTGTCTCTTCACAAGTGCCTTTTCATCTTCTTCACATGGTGACTCTTCATTTTCCCTAAGCTTTAACCAAAATCCACTTCATTCTCTACTAGCACTCCCTTACTAGGTGAATTGGTTAGTACATGCATGGTGGTACCATAGGTCCAAGGTTCAATCCTTGGTGCATGCACTTTATTTTTATTTTTCTTTTAATTTCGAAAATTCCCCTAAGACTCACTCATAATTATGCTAATATTTCTAATTAAAACCCATTTATATTTATATCAAATTCTACCTAAAATCCACTAATAACCATGGTACTAGAAAAGCCCATATAAGGCCCATTAGTATTTAGCTTCTCAATTTAAATAGGGGAAACTCATGGATAACTAGGCTAAAGGTCGTACTAATATTTCTAGGTTCCTCAAGACTATCTAGACATGATCAATATTTTTAAAGAAAATATTGAGAGAATTTTCCGGGTCGTTACAAGATATTTATAAAGCCGATAACCCTTTGGCTAACAAGATAGAAATGTAGTAGAGGGGCCTCAAGTCATATTTTTCTAAGGACTGGTTGAATGGATGTTTAACTCGAGCATGCAGGTTTATTTGTCGTTTGATGTTTGGGTTTTCTAGATAAAATGGGGTTTTTGTGATAAGAGGAAATGACAATATGAAATAGCATGTAGGAATGAAATAGACTGAACTAGCAGAACTAAAGTAGGAAATTGCGAGAACGAAACTTAACCTTATTGACAATTGATCAATTAAATTCAAATTCTTGAATTGAATCGTAAGCACTAATTGCAGGAACTAATTGCAAGGAAAATTAATTGCAAGATAATGAAAACTAAATTGAAACATGACTTAAGCACTTGGCTTGAATTGTAATAGAAACAACTACAACAACTTGAAGGAAATAAATGCATGGAACGAGATTATCTTAATTTAGAACATCAAATCAATTTATCAACAAGACTCCCCTTTGTTGTCACACAAGGGTTGAGCTAGAAACCCTCTTGGCTCAAAAACCATCGAAAACAAGTTCCCTAGATCAGTTTGCTATGTTCTGCTCTCCTGATCGGTCAACCCGACCGATCAGGTCTACTTCTGATTGGTCACGGGACCGATCAGCGTGTTCTCTGTCCGATCAACCCGATCGGTCAGTAGTTGAAAGTGATCATCGATCATTTCCTCTTCAACTGGCTGATAAGCGATCGACCACGGAAACTCCCAGAACACCTTCGAGAACCCCTCTACGTTGCCCCGACAGCTCCAGACGACGAAAACCAGCAATCAAAAAGGATCGATCGGTAATCAGCAGCTTCGGCGGAACCCCCACCTTAACTCCTTCAGCTGCAAAGATTTGGATTAGCAAACTTAACCAAGAATGCTTACTTCCGCGATCTGAAATCTCAAAGACGAATCAAGTTTGATGCGGTCGCGCGATCTATGGAAGAACGATCAAGAATTGATGAAGAAAACGGAAGAAAAATGTGATCTGAAACTACTCTGTTGCGACGCGACGCCCAAGAGTGGAGAGGGAATTCCCAATTTAAATCCTCTTTTGAATTTTGGATGGCTGGGATTGTTCAGATCTCATCCAATGGTAGGATCTTCTCAGATCTGAACCAAACTCCCCAGATCTTGATCTGTGGCTCTGATATACCTGTCCTTAGCTCGGATCAACCAGATCTATGGCGGATGGCCCAGATCTTCCCTTCTCTTGCTTGGATGGTCTAGAACATCTTGAGCTTGATCCAACAGTCAGGTTGCTTCTTATTTGAATGAAATTTTTAGATCTTGATCAGTGGTCATGATTGACTCTATCTTAAACTCGGATTGATCAGAAGTTGACCGATGGTTCAGATCTAGTCGTTTCTCGATCAGACGACTCAAATTAATCCAAGCTTGATCACTTTGATCCGGATCTAATTCTGACTCAAGTTTGACCCAATCCGATCTAGGTCCATGATCATTTGAAGTCTACAAAATTGGATTCACAATTATTGCCAAAAAATATCTCAAATATAGAAAGATTTGAATTAAAAGCCAAAATAGAGGAAATACATGAAACCTAATATAAATGCAAACATAAGCATATAATAGTGGATCAAAATATGGATTTGAGAGTCTAAATTTATCAACAAAATGGTAATTATCAGTCGTACATCTCGAGATTCGGGTTCTCGGAGGCTATGTGAAAGTCCAACCAGAGGTTCTGGTTGGCAAACACAACTTCTCCATGTGTGGAGTAGGTGAGGATGTGTTCCTCGGGAAAGGAAACATTAGGCGTCGGTTCGACCTAGGGTTTCGGGTGAAATCCAAAGTCAGAACCATTCTTTAAGGCAAAGATTATCTGTATATTTGTCTTGTGTTTCCTGTTTTGCAGGCACCTGGAGTTGGAGGCATGATAGGAAAGCAAACGCAGGAGAAAACGCACCTGGGAAACAGCTCCTGGGTGCCTAACTAGAATCAGGCGCCGAAGAAGCCTGGGTGCCCCAGTTTGGGCAGGCCACTTCCAGGCGCCTAGCTTGCCAAGCGCCTGAGGGTTCCCAGGCGCCTGAGAAGGCATTCTATCACTGCTGCGAGTTTGCACTACGAATGAGGTTTTGACTGACAAGTGGCAGGCACCCAAGGCCTTATAGGCGCCCGAGAAGGTTCTATATAAAGGGGTTCGACCCCTCATTCTAGATCAACAATTTCCATATCCGCTAAAGCATTCCATACGAAGCAAAAGTGCTCAAAATGATGCTCTACGACCAAGGAGGCTCCAGGAAGAAATGCGCGACACTTCGGACTTTCAGATTGGCCGGATCTTCAGCGTTTTGTTGGTTTGCTTTTTAGTTACGAGTCAATTCTGTTTACTATCTTTTTGCTTGTAAATTCGAACTGTAAGACTGGTTTCTCCGCCTCCGAAAAGGAGAATATTAGTGGACTCACTATTGAGTGCTTAGGCCTTAGACGTACTGACCCTGGGGGGTTGGGAACCATGTAAAACCCACGTGCCAATTGTGGTTTGTCTTTCTTTTTCTATTATTTTCTGCTGCGTACTAATCCTGATAGAAAGATGAGTAAGCGACATGTTTTCCGATGAATTTTTACGAGTCGATATTCACCCCCCTCTATTGACCGACAATGATCCTACAGAGTCGCTGACTATCAGGTATTGAATCATCAACTATTAGGTGCCAAGTCACTGATTGCCGACTGTAGAGTGCCGAATGTCGAGTCGCAGACTACCGAGTCATCGACTGCCAAGTCGAGTCATGTTTATCGAGTACGGAGTTGAATGGAAACTGAGTGCTCCCTAGTGGGAGATGTCGTGGCCTGCTTTCAAATAGTTTTTCTAAAACAGATTCGTCTCATCTCTAGCTATGCATTAAGATTATGTATGATGTTAATTTTCCTGGATACAATAGTAGACAATGATCACCACCAAACATTGGTGAATCATTGTGAACTAAGAATGGACCTAAGTGCTATTGTGCGTAATTTTGTTGAGCGGGTGTACAACATAAAGGAAGAACGAGGAACAAAATGGATGAAGTTATTTTTCTTAAGCATGTCTCTACTCTACACTACTCAAGATCATGTTCTCCTTATACAGGAGCATTATCCCTCATTTATATTGAATGTTGAGTAAAAACCATTCAATGCTCAAGGCATATGATAATCGTCAGTCATCAATAGTTGACCATTATTATCCAAGAGAAATCACCATTAACTTAATGCTTCTGTTACACTCTTGGGTAAAAATAATTCACGTGGTAAAATATTGGTTGTTACACTTGAGCAAATTTTACCATGACTAGTTCGACATTTGAGGCATGCAGGTTATGATTCGAACTATGAATTTGCACCCCCTGTGCACCCATGCATGAGGGAGAGTCTCTCTTCATACATTTGTTCACATCATATATGCATGTGCAACAATATAAACCGTCCAACTAACCTTGAAACATCTAATGTGGGATTAAAATGCAATTCACAATGAAGTCTCCTTATTCCTTTCCGTCTCTTTTTTCCATTCATATCTCTAACAATCCCCCGTATTAATGAAAATATGGTATGTGATAGCATTCAACAGTTGAGTCTAGAATAGGACATGTAGATTTTACCCTTTGAACGTTCCATTGTGAAAATCTATTTGCTTACTAGCTGATAGTAGACATGATACCTTTGAACCGTTCTATCATTTGTGTAAGCATTGACATATCTTACCCATTACTCGCCCTGATACAATGCAATAAACATGAGGGCTCAGTTAATATGAGTGTGTTCATTCTTGACCATGAACACGCCTGGTTCTGTGAGATGTTCTAAGAATTTTATCCCTAATTCTCTTCAAAGCGACCCCACTTCTTTCTCACATAGTAGATCTCTTAAGAGTATTTCATATTATTCTATTGGATCATTAAATGCCATGTGTTTAACCTCCATCATATTATTCCATTGGGTTATTCCGCACAGTGAGTAATTTTGTCGGTACAGTTAGGTTGTACTTTTGAACCTAGTTCTTGGGATCTTCAGTTTGCATAAGTTGGGTTTTCTTTGCATCAACATTTCTCATCCATATCAAGCCCATCTCTCACGATGAGCTTGTAACTAACTCTTGTTGGATCGATTAGATTGGTTAGAGAGGGGGTGAATAACCTTGCAATAAAAATAACTAATTTATCTTGCTATTGAGCTAGCAAGGACATACTTAATTAAATAGAAATTAAAAAGAAAAAAGAAAATAAGAGGTAGAGAGTTACTTGTTACAAACTAGGTGGTTGTTAATTCAAGGTAGTGAAAGCTCAACTAAAAATCTCCTTCGTAAAGGCGGAGTAGACTCTTACAAACTTTGGAAGATCAAAAATGAAATAAACAAATGACTACAAAGTGTGTGTTCTGAATTCTAGCTTCAAGGTATTATTTATAGCCCACTAGGAAAAAGTTACCATTGCCAACATGGTAGTTCAAGGTGCCTCGAAGCACTTGGAGGCGCCTCCAGTCGCATAAAATTTTATCCTTACCAACGGTTCCACAATGGCTACAACGTAAGAAGCACCTCCAAAGTGATATGAGGCTCCTCAATAATATTCATCCAAGGCATCGCAAACGACACTTAGGGTGCCTCAACGCCTCAAACATTGTTCATTCGAGGCGCCTCCAATCCGATGTGAGGCGCCTCGACCATTGTTCATCTGAGAATTGTTAGTCTCAACTTTGACCATTCTTCGTTCCACTTTCTTAAGTGATGCTCTGGTCGTTCGAATTGAGCTCACTCAAACCCAACTCCAACATTCTTCTCGAGTAAGCTTCCTCCTTGGCTTCTCGTTCCTCGGATGCACCGCTCCATTGGTGTACTCTTCCATAGCTCTTCATTCCTCAGATACACCAAGCCCATCAACTCCCTTGATCCCTTCTCGTTTTGTCCTTCTTGCTAGTTGTGCCTTCTTCTTGACTTTTTGTGTTCCTAAGTTCTTACACATTTAGAGATAAGACATCAATCACACAGGATCTAATTTAACTGGTAGATTATATCAAAACAAATCTGAGTATTTACAATCTCTCCATTTTTGATGTCCATCAACTTGAGTTAAGGTTAGGATTAACTAAGAATAAAATTATTTAGTAAATTTTTTTACAATCATAACCTGAATATTGTAATTAAGTACAAACAAATAAACTTGCAAGTAAAATTTCAATCTCTCCCTTAACTTAGTCCCGTAATTTCTTCCCTTTGATCACATCCAAAAATAAGAAAATAAGATGAAAAAATAGAGGAAAAAACTCTAAAAGGTATTCTAGGGGTAATCCACAGTTTCTCTAAGGTTCTATATTTTTACTAAAATTATTTGACAAATTGAATAGTTTTTAAGAATTAAACTTTAGATTTACCAAAAATAATTATAGAATTCCTTTTAATTTTAGAAAAATCCTAATTTTTTTTGTCAATGCCAAACAGAATCAATCTGAGCATAAGACAAATTTTCATGAGAAAAATCTTTTTTTACCTAAAATTATTATTATACAGAAATAGTTATTTTGAAAATAAATTCATAAAGATAGATTTCTATGGCAAAACTGACGGTGATCGAAGGTCGGCAAAAGGGGGGTTAATTGCCCCTGAAAATAGAAAACTCTATCTTTTGTTTCGTCTTAATCAATGATGTTTGTTAGTTAACTCAAATAATAAATAACATTAAAACTTTTGCAAACTTAAAAGAAAGAGATAGTCAGAATTTTATTTGGTTTGCAACCAGAGAGGTTGATAATCCAAGGCAGAATATAGCTCGTATCTCCTAAATAAACTCCTTCGGGTGGAGAAGCCTCTTACACAAGAAAAATCTCAGAAAAGGAAAAGAAAACTATACAAAACTTGTTTGTTAATGCTTGAGATGAATGAGTGAATTGAAACTAAGCTCTAGGGGCCTATTTATGGACCTAGACAAACTTATCCGTTTGTTGACGTGGTAGTACTGGGGCGCACGAGTGCTCTAGGGTGCCTAACACATGGCCTGAGAGTTAATTGCAATTCAACATCGCAAATGACTAGCTTTGTTGATAATATAACCTCTTAGGTGGCTGTATGCACAGGGGCGCCTGAGTGCTTGGGCTCCTAGTGCTCGGGCGCCCGAGACCTGGAGCACCTATATGCATATAGGCACCCAAGACTGGTTTAGGTTAGCAGTTGCTGACCAATCTTCAACGTGATTTCTGATCTTCTTGGGTGATTTCTAGCCAACCAAAGTTAGGCTCACTCGAACTCGACTCCGACCTTTCGCACCTCGAGTGCCCTTCCTTTCGGCTTCTTGTCCCTCGGACGTCGCGCACGCCCTTCTTGCTCCACCGGTGTACTCTTCTGCAGCTTTCGTGTCCCTCGGATGCACTGAGTTTGCCAGCTCACTTCCCCGTACAATCCTTCTCATCCACTGCGTGTTACGCTCGACTTCCTCTGCTCCTATGTTCCTGCACACTTAGATAGAGGGATTAAAAACACCAGAACCTAACTTAAATCGATTGACCAGATTAAAATCAACCTGGGATACTTAAAATCTCCCCCTTTTGATGTGTATCAACCCGAGTTAAGTTAGGAGAAACAAGCATAAACAAAATATGAATTAATATATTAACAATGTAAGCACTTAAATTGTTTTTTGAAAAATTAGTGCCTACCCCTTAACTTAATATCCCCTTAACTTAACATTCTCCCCCTTTGATCATTCAAAAAATAACTTAAAAGGTTAAGGAAAAAATATTAAAATTTTAGCACAATAAATAATGTTCAAAAAATCTAAGTTTTTAAAATTTGCTTAAATTTTTTTTAAAATGTTAAATCTAATTTTGAAAAATTTATTTTTATTAAAAAAATTATCAAATTTTTATAAAAGTTAGAATTTCAAAGAATTATTTCCAACAAAAAATTGTTAAAGTGAAAATAATTTTCTAAATTTTTGAAACGTGAAAACAGAAAATCATGTTAAATTTTTATTTGTAAAAGAAATTTCTATAGATGGAACAAAGAAAACATTAAAAAAATTTACAATTATCAAAAAAAATATTTAAAAAGATAAGACATTAATTACCAAAATAATTTTAATCTCTATTTTAAACAAAATTAACTGTTTAAGATGTATTTCGGAACCAAATATAAATTTTTTCCAACAGGGTTTATCACAAACCTTGATGGAATATATGATTTACTAATTTTTACAATTTGGCCCCTGTGAAATTTAAAATACCAATTAAATTATTATAATATCTAATTTTTGAATTTCTAGAACAGTTTCAATATGTATAGTTATTTTGTAATTTCTTAATTTAAACTTTCAAAATTTCATTTTTCACATTTTAACTTATCATGCATTTTCAATGGGCATAATGAAGATAATTTTCTTTTTAATTCTACATTTTTATTTATTAGTTTACACATGAATTTTTCCATTTCCTTCATACTAGAATATAGTTGGCCAGGAGTTAAAAGACATATCTCACTTACCATATCCTGTGGGATCATTGTAATCAATAGGGGGGTGAATATCGATATCATATTTTTTGGAAAAACAAAATTAAACACAGCGGAAAATACACAAATCAAACACGGCTAATGCAGTTTCTTTTTACATGGTTGGATGTCTGTAACAGCTCCTACTCCAAGGCCCATGGTCCTTGACCATTTTCGTTGGGCAATTCTATAGCTTGGAAAATGATGTACAAGTGTAGAAGTTTAAGTATAGAATTAAATATAAAAACTTATACCGATGATATATAAGAAGTGAGCGAAGGTTTGTCGGAGCAGCGTGTCATCGATCTTGAACGTTGTCGGTGCAGAAGGCTTGAGCACAGAAGCTTAGCGTAGCATGATTGAATGCTTGAGTTGATGTTGAAGGCAAAGGGGTGAATCCCCTTTTTATAGCTGCTTCTCGGGGGGCCTAATAGTTGTTGGGCTCCTACCACGTCACCCGAAAAAGCCTCATCCTTATTCATAGACTCAGCTAGCGGTTATCTACATTCTTGGGCCCCTGGGACAATTGAGGTGCCTGTGTGCTCACGGGCGCCTGGGAGTTGACATGGTGCAACCGTTGGAAGAAGCCCTTTTGAGGCACCTGACACCATTCAAGCGCCTAGGATCTCAGGCGCCTGAACCCTTTCAAGTGCCTAATATCGTAGCAGCCAATTTCTTTCAGCCTGCAACCAGGGTTAGTCCAAGAACAAAATAATATAATAGATATGCATGAATAACAGCTAAAGCTGTCATGGTTCTGACTTTGAATTTCAAAATGAAATCCTAGGTCGAACTGACGCCTATTGTTCCCTCATCCAGGGAACACGCCCTCACCTACTCCTATCAGGAGAAGTTACCTTTTGCCAACTGGCTCCTCCGGTTGGACTTTTACTGTAACGACCCAGAAAATTCTCTTAATATTTTTTTAAAATATTGAGCATGTCTAGATAATTTTCCGAGGGATCTAGAGATATTAACACGAATTTTTACCTAGAAATCCATGATTTTTCCATGTAGATTGGGGAAATAGGCACTAATGAGCCTTATATGGGCTTCCTAGTACCATGATTATTGGTGAATTTTAGATAAAAATTTATAGAAATATAAAGGGATTTTAATAAGAAATATTAACATAATTATGGGGGAATTTTTAAGGGATTTTCGAAAATACTAGGAAAATAAAATAAAAATAAGTGGAAAAAAATTGTGCATGCACCAAGGATTGAACCTTGGACCTTTTGTACAACCATGCATGCTCTAACCAATTCACCTAGCAAGGGAGTGCTATGAGGAAATGAATTGGTTTATGGTTAAGGCTTGGGGGAAAATGAAGAGACACCATGACTCTTCACTTACCCTCCTTGATGAGTTATAAAGAGAGGCATGGGGGGGGGTTACTTCTCTTCTTCCATCAAGTCACTTTCTTCCTCCCTCCTTCTCCATCCTAGCCGAATACCTCAAGAGGAGATTTCCCTTGGAAAAAGATCACCCAAGGCTCCATCTCCAAGATCCAAGGTTTCTACAAGGATACAAAGGCTAGGGGTGGTCAAGAGGCAACAAGATCTCCATCCTTCTCCCAAAACTAAGGTCTATAATCAAGGTCAACCAAGGTAAGACTCCCTCACCTGTGGTATAATAGTTCCCTTATGATTTTTAGCATGATATAAAGTTGGTTTTTGGATTTACCTTGGAGAAACCATGATGTGTGACCCTAAACTTTCGGCCACTAGGGTTTTAGGGTCCAAAATGATGTTAAAAATATTTCTCATGCTTCCTAATGTTTTTCCATTATGATTATAAGTTAAAATGAGATTTGGAGAAATTTTGGGGGTACCCTAGGACCTCCTAGTGTTTCGGCCAACCTCAAGAACCCTTGGGTAGGGTTGGATCTAAACCTTCAAGTATGTGTTTTGTGTATTATCATGTTATAAGGGAGATTGAGGGTGATTTATGTGAATTTTCATAAGGCCTTGTGACCCTACAACTTTCGGCCAAGTAGGGGTTTAGGGCAAAGGGTTAGGGTTTCCTTCAAGTAAGGGTCCTAAGGGCTCCTATGGTATGATATGAAAGATGTTAGATGTTTAATTGGAAAATTCTATGAATTTATTCATGCACCCATGCCCCTTATATATTTCGGCCAACCCTTGAAAGTAGGGTTTGGGGTTAGGGTGAACCCTAATCATGAGCCGAAATGGCTTCTTATGACCCTATAAGTAATTTATGGTTGTTACTTTTCCTTATGCTACCTTACATGTATTTGAATGATGGAATTTTTCCCCTTATGGGTTTTATGCCAAGCAAAGTAATTAGGGTTTGGGGGAAATTAAGGTATGAAGAATGATGGTTTATGCTTTATTATGAAGTAGCTATAAAGGTTCAAGCATGTGCTAGAAATTAAGTTACCTATGACCCTAACCTTAAGCATCATGTTTTATGTTGTATGTTATGATTGGATACCATGCTTAATAGGGTTTATTTATGAATGACTTATGTCCTATGCCATGTACTTGAATGGTAGGTAGTATGTTTATGGAAGTCCTACCCATGCATGCTTGAGATATATACCATGCTTATGTATGAAATGCAATGTTTACCTTATGTATCATGATCATGCAAGTTCTATGGATTAGGATAAATGTCTATGCAAACATGTCATGTTCAATGAACATAATGCAATGTTTACCTTATATGCCATGATCATGCAAGCTTTGGGAATAAGAATGATGTTTATGTAAGTAGGCCATGTTCTATGAATGAAGATGCATGTTATGCTTATGAATGAAAATGCATGTTATGAATGAAGATGCAAGTTATGTTTACGAATGGAAGTGCATGCTATGTTTTATGAATAAAGATGCATGCCATGTTATGAATGACGACATGGTCGATGGTTGACGGTACGACAGTACAACGGTCGTGAGACCGATAAATGGGCCGGTAGACGGGCCGGGTCGTTACACATGTTATGGTTATGAATGAAGATGCATGCCATGTTTATGAATGATGATGTATGCAATGTCTTATGAATGATGAAGCATGTTAAGTATTTTACTTTATGAATGGGCTTGTACCGGACCGAAGTATGGGTCCAAGGGATGGGCACCTTAAGAACGCCCCGGTTCTGGACTACCGACTATGCTGTCCACAGTTCTGGCACTACCGAAGCTGTGCAACAGGGATGGGCACCTTAAGAACGCCCCGGTTCTGGGACTACCGACTATGCTGTCCTTACCCTAGTAGGTCGGGCTCACTACCTCGTATTTACTTAGGGATGCGCGCTTATGATGTATGTATGTGGTACAAGCCGGGGACCCCCAATGATGTTATGATGATGTTTAAGTATTTAAAAGTATGATTTTAAAAGTTAAGTATTCTTATGTATATGCATTAGACTCATGCATTCATTCATGTTATGCATTATGCCATGATGGTAATGTCCTATACTTACGTTCCATGCCAAGAAATACGCATGAGGGTAATGATTTATGCTTATGGTTATGTTAAGAAGATGCCTATATGATATGATAGAAGCATGCCTATGTTTATGCCATACAGGTTAGTTCATGTTTATGTTTATGTTTATGCCATGTATCATGCATGTTACGAATGTTTTTATGTTTATGTTTATGTCATGTATCATGAATGTTAAGAATGTTTTTATGCTTATGTTTATGCCATGTATCATGCATGTTAAGATTGTTTTTATGTTTATGTTTATGCCATGTATCATGCATGTTAAGAATGTTTTTATGTTTATGTTTATGCCATGAATCATGAATGCTAGGAGTGTTTCTTATGGTTATGTGTATGCCACGTACCATGCATATTAAGAATGTTTACTTATGCCATGTTCAGTTTAATTATGTTCAAGATATGTCATGCATTCTGCCATGTATGTTTATTTATATTTACATTCAAGCATAAAGTTATGTTCATGTTTTAAGTGTTTATGATTAAGTGATGAATGATTTTAGTGAGTAGGAAAGAGTCTTACTAAGCCGATGTGCTTATAGTCTTATTTCCTTATACCGCAGATCACGCCAGGGGACAATGAGGAAGCAGCAGGAAGACAAGAATGTGTGTGTGTGGTAGTGACTTGGCCACGAAAACAATATGTTTACCGGTCTTATGCTAGAACCTTATGTTTGCTGCTTATGTGTTTGAATAATGGCTGATGGAACTCTGTGACATGATGTTAAGCAGGACATGATATGATGCAAAGTATGAAGTTAATATGCCAAGTATCTATGTCATTATGTTAGGAAATGATAGTAGGGCATATATGTATAAGTCCTAAAGTTATTCCACTGCCTTATGATGTCTACATGCTCTAAGTATGTTAACGTAACACCGCTTTTTGGAAAGAAAAAAAAAGCGGGCGTTACAGGTTGGTATCAGAGCCAATTGTTATCTCACTACACATACTTCAAGCATTCTTCCTGCAGCTTCCAAGTAAGTACCTCTGTGCATATTTTATGATAGTAAGCACTTTTAGGATATGCAAGTATGAACAATGTTTATGATGAAAGGTACTTTAGGATATGTAGGTATGAATGACACCTTATGGTAGGTAACGGAAAGTAATTGAATATTTTATTTACGAAGATATGTACACATGTACATAAGAATGATATTTTAATATTTAGAATTTAAGGGTTGGAAAGTGGTTATATATTTTAATCACTAGGGTAGAAGAAATTGAATTGCGTGTGTTTTCTCTGTATATGTTTGCGAATTGAAAAAGAAATGGTTTTGTACTGGCTTAGTCGGTTTGGTACTAACTAAGTCATTTTTTTTTCAATTCTAGATGTTGCATGAGAACTACACTGAGAGGTGCCACACGCTGATGGAGCGAATAGAGGAAGTTGAGTATAGTCCAGCCCGTGGAATTCAAGGCAACATGGGGTTCTTGGATCGGCTATTCTGGAAACTGGAGCAGGAAGGGTTTCCAGTCGTGGATGATCATAGGATCGGAGCTCTGCTTCGTTCATTGGCCAATCGGGCGAGAGAGGTTGCTCATCAGATCTGGGGGCAGCACAGATGTCGTATCTCATATATGGAATTATGTAATCAACTTCTACGCCATGAGTTTCCGGAAGATCTGGGGGACTCGGAGGGGGAGCCCGAGATGTTAGAGGAGGATCCCGAGAGGTACGAAGAGGATCCCGAGCCGTTTGAGGAGGATCTCGAGATGTACGAGGAGGATCCCGAGCCATTCAAGGAGGATCCCGAGATGCTCGAGATGTTAGAGGAGGATCCCGAGCCGTTCGAGGAGGATCTCGAGATGTACGAGGGGGATCCCGAGCCATTCGAGGAGGATCCCGAGATGCTCGAGATGTTTGAGGAAGACCCCGGGATGTTCGAGGAAGACCCTGGAGTGGCCGAGGAGGTTCTCGAGATTGAAGAAGAAGATCCAATGGAAACGGTAGAGGATCCTGAGGTAGGCCAAGGGGAGAGGGACGAAGGGATGGTAGTCACCGCTATGATGTTTTTTATTATGGGCATGATGGCAGCCCACCTAGCTCACTGAGTTCGGATAGTTTTGTATATAGACTTATAAGACTGGATGAATAAATTTTGGTAATGTAATAAAAAAAAAAGATCCCACGTACCCTATAGTAACCATACGATAAATATGGGCTAAGATAATTCATAAACTCAGGTTGAGGACTAAGGTTTCGGAAGCATAATATGAGTCGGTTTACCCAGAATCACAATAAGTATGTGGTTAGGATGTAAGCGTCCAATTATATCATGGAGTTAATTATGACAATATCACCAACGCTATTTGAGGACATATTGGAAAAACAAAATGGTGATTTGAGTGTTCAGAAAATAAAACAGGAGATCCTAGAAGGAAAGGACGATGGTTTCCATATCGCCAAAGGGGGAGTACCCTACCTGAGGGATCGTCTATGTATTCCTAATGATCCGGAGCTTCGAAGGGAAATACTGGCAGAAGCTTACGGAACCCCTTATTCGATGCATCCAGGATCCACCAAGATGTATCAAGATCTGAAGGAGAAGTTTTGGTGGTCCGGTATGAAGATAGATGTGGCTCAACATGTTAGTACTTGCATGACTTGCCAGCAAGTAAAAGCAGAACACCAGCGACCCGGAGGAGTTCTGCAGCCACTCGCAATTCCGGAGTGGAAATGGGAAGACATCTCTATGGATTTTATTTTAGGACTTCCCAGGACTACGAATGGATATGATGCGATTTGGGTAATTGTGGACAGGTTGACGAAGTCTGCTCACTTCCTGGCAATCAAGATGACGGATTCAATGGAGCAACTGGCTCAACTATACGTTAAAGAGATAATCAGACTTCATGGAGTTCCCAAGACCATCATCTCAGATAGGGATGGTCGCTTTACTTCGCATTTTTGGGAGTGTGTTCAGAAGTCTCTCGGCACTAAATTGTGATTTAGCACCACCTTTCACCCTCAGACTGACGAGCAAACTGAACGGGTAAATCAAGTACTAGAAGACATGTTGCGAGCTTGTGCCTTGGATTTCGAAGGATGTTGGTGTCGATATCTATGTTTAGCGGAATTCTCTTACAACAATAGCTACCAAGCTACTATCAGAATGGCACCTTATGAAGCGTTGTACGGGAGGAGATGTAGGTCTCCGATCTGTTGGTATGAGTGTGGTGAAAAGAAGGAAATGGGGCTCACAACGGATGTCATCGACGGTACCACCCGAGCTATACAGAATATTCGACAACGGATAGAAGCTGCTCAGAGCCGGCAAAAGAGTTATGCTGATGTCCGACGTAGACCACTGGAATTTAATGTTGGAGATTTGGTGTTCCTCAAAGTGGCTACTATGAAAGGGGTGACTAGATTTGGGAGGAAAGGAAAACTAAGTCCACGTTATGTGGGGCCGTATCTGATTCTGAAAAGAGTTGGTAAAGTGGCATATGAGCTGGAGCTGCCTCCAAAGATGTCGGTCGTCCATAATGTGTTCCATGTGTTAACGCTTAAAAAGTGTATCCCAAATATTGACCATGTGATCGAGCCATAGACAGTGCAAGTGCAGGAGGACCTAAGCTATGAAAGCCAACCTATCCGGATCTTGGATCGGGAAGTCAAGAAGCTAAGGAGTAAGGTGGTATCCTTAGTCAAGGTTCTATGGCAATGTCAGCGGTTCGAAGAAGCTACCTGGGAACGCGAGGACGAGATGAGGCGCAAGTACCCGGAGCTATTCTAAGTTCGAGGACGAACATTCACGAGGTATGGGGAATTGTAACGACCCGAAAAATTCTCTTAATATTTCTTTAAAATATTGAGCATGTCTAGATAATTTTCCGAGGGATCTAGAGATATTAACACGAATTTTTACCTAGAAATCCATGATTTTTCCATGTAGATTGGGGAAAGAGGCACTAATGGACCTTATATGGGCTTCCTAGTACCATGATTATTGGTGAATTTTAGGTAAAAATTTATAAAAATATAAAGGGATTTTAATAAGAAATATTAACATAATTATGGGGGAATTTTTAAGAGATTTTCGAAAATACTAGGAAAATAAAATAAAAATAAGTGGAAAAAAATTGTGCATGCACCAAGGATTGAACCTTGGACCTCTTGTACAACCATGCATGCTCTAACCAATTCACCTAGCATGGGAGTGCTATGAGGAAATGAATTGGGTTATGGTTAAGGCTTGGGGTAAAATGAAGAGACACCATGACTCTTCACTTACCCTCCTTGATGAGTTATAAAGAGAGGCATGGGGGGGTTACTTCTCTTCTTCCATCAAGTCACTTTCTTCCTCCCTCCTTCTCCATCCTAGCCGAATACCTCAAGAGGAGATTTCCCTTGGAAAAAGTTCACTCAAGGCTCCATCTCCAAGATCTAAGGTTTCTACAAGGATACAAAGGCTAGGGGTGGTCAAGAGGCAACAAGATCTCCATCCTTCTCCCAAAACTAAGGTCTATAATCAAGGTCAACCAAGGTAAGACTCCCTCACCTGTGGTATAATAGTTCCCTTATGATTTTTAGCATGATATAAATTTGGTTTTTGGATTTACCTTGGAGAAACCATGATGTGTGACCCTAAACATTCGGCCGCTAGGGTTTTAGGGTCCAAAATGATGTTAAAAATATTTCTCATGCTTCCTAATATTTTTCCATGATGATTATAAGTTAAAATGAAATTTGGAGAAATTTTGGGGGTACCCTAGGACCTCCTAGGGTTTCGGCCAACCTCAAGAACCCATGGGTAGGGTTGGATCTAAACCTTCAAGTATGTGTTTTGTGTATTATCATGCTATAAG
>JAGFNQ010000139.1:143946-213991 GCA_024364735.1 Boesenbergia rotunda | reverse complement strand
CTAAAAAAAAAGTATTCTCGAAATAAAACCCAAGCGGACGTTCTTTTGTTTTTTGGACGATTTATAAAATTTATGATGCCTTTTGATTTTAATCAATATGAATCTCCCATAAGATTTAACGAATCCTCACCCTAAACATATTTTGACAAAGATTAGGGATTAAGACAACATCAAATATGACTAAGCATCAGTATATAAAATATTATATCTTAATAAAAAAATCGAACAATTACCGGCCTAATTTATTTATTTATTTATAAAAGGCACGTGCACAATTTTTTTAATTCATATATTTTCAAGTTAATGCTATTTAATTCTCCAATCACTATTCTTATAATTATTCAATTCAATGTGATGATTATGTGGCAAATATAATATAAGTAGCACTTTTTTTTGGTTGAGAGTAAAATTATGCTTAATGTTTTATTAATGCCAAAATGCCTTAAATAATTTTATTTTTTTTAATAATTGCAATATCTTTAATTTAGATAAAAATTTTAAAATGTAGTTAAATATGTGAGTATTAAAGAGGATATTTTGAGAATAAATAAATTCAAAGTTTAAGTGGCAATTTGATTTTTTTTATATATTAAAGTTGGTATTTTGATGATTTTCTTGTGTTTTTCAATAGCTGTTCCCTATTTGATTGAGACAGTTGATCACTTGTTGCGCTGAGCTGGCAGACACGTGCAAGCTGCAGGCTCCGTTTGTCGAATTGTTATTGTGACAGCTACCACTAGTGACACAGTGTTGACATTTCGTCGAAGCGAAATATGAGATTATTTTGCACGATTATGTTTTTTTATGATATATATATATATATATATATTATATATATATATATATATATATATATATATATATATATATATATATTTTAATAAAAACAAACGTAGTTGTTATCAGGTTCCAAAACAAAATAATTAAACACAGCGAAAAAAAACCACTTGAGATTCATGCGAATTCAGATTATATTGATTTAGAGTAGAAAGATACGTAAAATCTTTTTGTATACGGTGAGTCAGACTTGCTCAACATGTCAACACTTCACGCCTCTAGTAGTATTCATACGAGTATAATCGTCGTCTATCTCACGACACGAATACACACGATACCTTATACACGTAGTGCTAACTACCACAAGCATATATATATATATATATATATATATATATATATATATATATATATATATATATATATATATATATATAAATAAACTAATGCTCCGCTGCGGATCGTTTCGTGCGCAACCGAAGTGCCAGACCGATCAGGCCCTTACCTGATCGGTCTGGTGACCGATCAAGATCAGGCACTTCGGTCGCGCACGCGGTCCGCACGAAGCGGCCCGCAACGGAGCATTACTTTATATATATAGAGAGAGAGGAGTGATCTCTCGCGCAACAAAAGATGCGCGCTCGTGCGCGACCGCCTTTCCTGATCGGTCCCGTGACCGATCAGACTCCTGCATGATCGGTCCCGTGACCGATTAGGCAAGTGCCTCATCGGTCACGCGACCGATCAGGCACTCTCCGAGTGGCTTGCTGACCAACGGCGGCCTCCGGCCGACGCCCCGAACACCATACTATAACCAAGAGGGATTGGTGAACCCGTCGGGACTTGCTGACCAACGGCGGCCTCCGGTCGGCGCCCCGAATACCATACTATAACCAAGAGGGATTGGTGAACCCGTCAAGGCTTGCTGACCAATGGCAGCTTTCGGCCGTCACCCTGAACACTATATTATAACCAAGAGGGATTGGTGAACCCGTCGGGCTCGTCGCATCCTCCGCCCGTCATTACTAGTCACCGGTTCGCCGCCCTCAGAGAGTACCTGATCGGTCAAGTGACCGATCAGGCACTTGCCTGATCAGTCACGGGACCAATCAGGAAACGCGATCGTGCATGGGCACGCGTCTTTTATCGCGCGGGAGATCAAACCCGTATATATATATATATATATATATATCCTGCGCCCCAAACAATCCGCGCTCATGCGCGGCAGCGATTTTTTTTTTAAAAAAATTAGCATTTCCTCTTTTAATTATTCTAATTAATTTTTATTTTTTTTTCTCCTCCCACTCGCTCGCCTTTTTCCTTGGCGCGACAGACGACGGGCGAAGAAGACAGACGCGACGGCGGCCGGAGGCGGCGGCGACGACGGTGGTCTGTCTTCATCGCCCGTCGTCGCCGCTCGCCCATGATGTTAGTTGGCGGTTGAGCCTGGCGGTGATGACCCAGCCCAGCTTCATACCGGGGAGGAGCGTGTCGGTGGGGAAGTCGAAGCTCTGCCTTGCAAAGCTGTCGGGGTCATCGTTGCCCGCTCATGTTACTGTACCATATTCCGATGTAGCGGCGCCCGGAGCCAGGAGGGCTGAAAAATCCCAGTTCGAAGCGGCCGCCGGAGGAGATCAAAGTTGTTCCATCGTCGTAAAGAGGTTGGCCTGGCGGCTTCGATGGCTGCGGAGATGAAACCGGCAAGGACGAGGAGACGGAGAAGCAAAGTGGAAAGTTTGCAACTGCCGTTGTCGGCTGGTGTCGCCGCCTTCGGCTGCCGTCATCGCCGCCTCCGACCGCCGTCGCCCCCTCCGGCCGCCGTCGCGTCTGTCATCATCGCCCTTCGTCGCCGCCTCCGACTGCCGTCGCCGCCTTCGGCTGCCGTCGTCGCCGCTCCTGCCACCGTCGCCCCCTCCGGCCGCCGTCGCCTCTGTCTTCATCGCCCGTCGTCTGCCGCGCCGAGGAAGAAGACGAGCGAGTGGGAGGAGCAAATAAAAATAAAAAAATAATAAAAATAATTAACAGAGAAAATATTAATTTCTAAAAAAAAAAATCGTTGCCGCGCATGGGCGCGGATTGTTTGGGGCGTACGATAGCCGAACTCTATATATATATATATATATATATATATATATATATATATATATATATATAATTGATATTATACGCTCCAAATAGTACGTGCCCATGCGCGACCGCGTGTTTTTCCTTTCTCGTCTTCTTCCTTGGCGCGACAGCGGGCGGCGATCGTCTTCTTCCTTGGCGCGACAGCGGGCGGCGCGACAGCAGGCGGCGGCAGCGCTCGTCTTCCTTGGCGGGACAGCAGGCGGCGGCAGCGCTCGTCTTCCTTGGCGCGACAGCAGGCGGCGGCAGCGCTCGTCTTCCTTGGCGCGACAGCGGGCGTCTTCTTCCTTGGCGCGACAGCGTGCGACTGTGGCCGGAGGCGGCGACGGCAGCCGGATGGCGCGACAGCGGGCGTCTTCTTCCTCCGACCACCGTAGCACGCTGTCACGCCAAGGAAGAAGACGCCCGCTGTCGCGCCATCCGGCTGTCGTCGCCGCCTCCGGCCACCGTCGCACGCTGTCGCGCCAAGGAAGAAGACGCCTACTGTCGCGCCAAGGAAGACGAGCGCTGTCGTTGCCCGCTATCGCGCCGCCCGCTGTCGCGCCAAGGAAGAAGATGAGTGATGCCCGCCGCCCGCTGTCGTGCCAAGGAAGAAGACGAGCGAGGCGAGGAAAAAAAGAGAGGAAATGTTAATTTCCAAAAAAAAAAAAGGAAAGCGCGTACTGTTTGGAGCGTATATATATTAAAATATATATTGTTGATCGTTTAAAAAAATTAATAATTATATATATTTATTATTAAATTTAAAAAAAGAAAAAACATGAGCGGTTAGTTTTCCTTTTCAATACATGAAATTTTCGTTTCAAGCATTCAATGGAATTGAATGGTACAGTATAAGATTTCCTTTCCAAGGTTGATCGTCTTCAACCTGCTTTGGATTTCCAAAGCATTCAATGCAATTTTCACTATAGTGAAATCGGGGCCCTATCCATTTTCAGCCATAGTGAATGTCTTGAGAGGAAAAACTCTGCCTGCTTGACTGTCGTGTGTTTGATTTTGTGCTCAAAGATTAAAATCTGTCGCGAGTTCCATCTTGCTTTGATCCTTGCTTTCGATCTGCGGTTCGGCTGAGAATTATCGCAAAGGCGATCTATGGTTCAACTGGGAATTATCACAAAGATAATATCTATCAATTGTGTCAAACATAAATCAGGTTTTATTGCTCTTTCATTATTATTTTCACTCTTGTATTTATTTCATTGCTTTGTTATTAATTTTGTGTTTTTTTTACATTTGAAATTTGTAATAGAAATATGTTTCCAAGGAAATATTAATCTGAGAGTCAGAAAAGAAACAAAAGAAAAAGAGTAGAATAGATTATTAAAACACAAAAAGAGGATCTTCATAAGTTTTTTCAAATTGGTTCTTCTATTGAAGATTTAGATGAATTATAAGAAGGAAATCAAGAAGAGCTAAATAATTATGTAACAAATAAGCAATAACCGAGTAATCAAGAATAACTAAATGATTATGTAATCAATGAGCCGAAAGAATTGAGAGAAAATGATGATAATAATCAAGCAACAACGAATGAGCAGGAAGAATTGAGAGAAAATAATAATAATGATTGGAATGCAGATGTTGATAATATAATTGAGAATGAAAATGAGTTAAAGCAAATTGGGCATGTTTTGGATATATGTGATCCAAGATGTTGGGATAACATTGATAATAAAACAAGAGATCTTTTGGTGGATAAAGGTCCTATAAGAGAAGGTAATCTTAAGTTCTCTATAGATGAGCTTTCGAGACATTTTTCATATTCTTATTACACAATAAAATTACCAAATGGAGAGAATCAAGATAGAAAATGACTTGTGTACTATATTGTTTTTGTTGTAAAATTTTAAATCGGTGAACAATAAATAAAATATATTATTTCTTAAAATTTTCTATTAAACTCTATTCAAATTATATATTAGTAAAAAAATCTTTTAGAATCTCTTTTATAATTTTTATTTTTAACCTAGGGCCCCCAAAAGTCAGCCCTGGACTGGTAGATAAGGCGCTAGAGCCGAGAGAATTTGAAGACATCAAGCCAAGATTTTTATTCCTGTGCACAATTAACGACCCTCGACCCCAAGACCTCCGTTTCAAACGGTTAGCGCCTTACCAACCACTCCAGCCCGTGGGGGCCATTCAAATTATTAACTTGATCTAATTAACATTAAACTCATTTTAATAAACTTAAACTTAATTGTTAAAACTTAATAAATCCTAAAATAAAATACTTAAAATTGTAATCCAAATTAAATTTATTGGCATAATTAAAACTTAATTAATCTAACCAATTTTAGTCGATCCAAGACTATTTATATATAATCATTTTAAGATTTAATTAAATTAACTTAATCTTAGTTAAACATCTAATCCAAACATAACTTAATAATTAAACTTAATTTTTTTAAATATAAATCCAAAGATAAAAACTTTAATGAAAAAAGTTAGACATTTTAAGGAAAATAGATAAGTTATTTTTAAATATAGTATTTCACAAAATTAATCATTTTACAATTTCAAATCAATAACTAGCATTATTTCATCGGTAAAGTTGCTTTAAATCCCTAATGGAGAGTCAAACTTTGCCTTCACTTCTCACACAAGTTTTTATTTATTTTTGCTCCCTAATGGAACTGAGTATAAAAGGGTAAAAATTGAGTATACATCAGTGAAAACTGAGTATAAAAGAGTGAAACTTGAGTATAAAAGAGTGAAAATTGAGTATAGGGTTATTGATGTGGTGGATACAAACTGCCATACTCAGTTTTCTAACTTTTATACTCAATTTTCTTAAAATAATACTTACCAAACATCACATCAGAGACTGCATGCAAAGAAATATTTGGGTAGGGATTGCATACAAAGTTGACTTGATAAGTGGGGAGTTTAGACAAATTTACCCTTATTTCATTTGCATGTGATTCAGATAAACAAAAAATTTAAAAAAAACATCTTTTTTCAAAATTCTTTCAAAATTTAGTCAAATTTCTTTTGAAAAATTACTCTTCAATTATTCTTTTAAATTCCTTTTCAAATTAAGTCTTAATATATTTTCAAAATCTCTTTTGAAAAATTAAGGGGCATTTGATTTGTTCCATTTTTCTATTTTTATTTTTCAGAAAATCATATTTTCTCATTTTTTAGAAAATTAATTTCTTTCATTCTCTAGTTTTCTAGAAAATACTATATCTTTTTCTGGAAAATAAGGTTGGAAAATACAAACCAAATATGTTTTTCAGAAAATTATATTTTTTACAGAAAATAAAAATGAAAAATAAGTCTACCAAATGTTCCTAAGTCTTAAATTTTTCTTTTTCAAAATTCTTTTTGAAATATCTTACCTTTCAAAATTTTGTTGAGACAATTTCTGATATATGTTAAAAGGGACAAAGTATATAAAAGTTAAGTATTTTAATATAGAAACAAGTATTTTTCAAAAAATCCCTTAAATATTAAATTCATGAGGAGAGATCCCATTGAGAGAGAGAAGAAATGGTGGAAACATGCACTTTATGTCTTACTTTTTTTATGACTATTTTTACTTAATTTAAATTAGTTTATCATAATTAAAAAATGAAAGATTATTGGTGCAGAAAATATTAGGTAATCGAATTTATTTTGACGTTGACAAAAAATTTAAAGTTAAGTTATCTTGTAATTTAATAATGTTAACTAATTGTATAGATAGTTCAACCGCAAAGTACTAATAAGTTAAGTTGATTGACCTCCGTAATTATGGTGTATCAGAAGGATGACTAATTGTCATCTCATATATTCATAATTCGATCTCCAACTATAACGTATTTTGTAAAAAAATTTCTCCAAATAGATCATGAATCCTGGAACGCTAGGCTTCTGAATCGTCCGTCGTAAACGCTTCCCGATTTATCCTAGCGGCCGGTGAAAAATTTTCGTGAGGCCACACTAATCACTCGAAGTTCGATATTACACTACCTCGTTAATTATTTTTTTAATAGAGTAAGTTGATTGATACTAGGTAAGATAAAAATCTTAGTTGATATTAAAAAAAAATAAATCTAATTATGGCTCGGTAATAGAAAGTCCTAATTAAGATTAGGCCAGAAAACTTAGATGAAGAAATGAGAGGCAAAATTTTTTGAAAGACTTTGGATAATAACCCGATCTCACCTTGCAGTTGTTTTTACATCGCTCGATCGATCGAAGTTAATATTCTGTTAACATTTTTGGTTATCCAAACGGATTCGGTCCACTGAGAACTTAATGGTTGACTGGACGACGTGTACCAAATTCAACGCACATTTCAATTCTACCTAGGGATAGATTTAGATGAAATTTTATATCATCCGTATTTATATCTATTAGATATTAGATATTTACCCTTATACTCATATTTAATAAAAAGAGTAATAAAATACAACATAAATTTATAATGCAAAATTCAACGTAAATAATATAATATTTTTCATGTACATGTCTAATTATCGTCCGAACACTGCCGGTGGCCTCCGGCCTCATCCCAAACCAAACTATATCTTGGGGGATACAGTGAACCCGTCAAAAATTACTGTAATTGGAGTATCAAGTCTTTCATGTTAAGTTTCATACTTCAAATTCACGTTGTGTATCATTTTTCTATTAAAAAATCAATTTTTTCTATTATAAGAATATTCGCATTCGCTGCGTTATAACACCCACCATCTCATAAAAAATGTGGAGTCACATATATATTATATTAACATATTAATTCCTTCACATTTATTTTAAGATTATCATTTATTATTTGTCGGATCCACATATTACATATATATTATATTAACATATTTAATATTTCATATTAATTTTATCACTAACTTTTATTATTTATATTGGTCTGACCGTTCACTCATTAATTTTTATTTTTATTTTATGTTAAATAAATATAATTTTAATTTAATTTGTATAATTTAAATGATTATTATTTAAAATAAATAATAATATTATCTTTTAAAATTTTAAATTTTAAAATTTTTTATTAAAAAAATTATGAGAGAGCCCATTTTGAGTTTAACCACCTGGAGTTGGCACAGCGCTGCGCCAATCACACGCAGCCACTTTATTTTTTAATTTTTTTTTTATAAAAAATAACATTGAAACGCGTTCCATACCTCGAACGCGGTTAATGCGTCAGCAATTATCAGGCCTCGATATACATATTATAATGTCTTCGTTGGTACATTAATAATTTATTTTTCTATCCAACTATTATTATTAAATAAAAATATATTAGATTTAATAATATTATATTAATATATATATATATATATATAATTAAAAAATAAAGTAAATATTTATATAATTTATTTTTAACATTAATAAAAACAATTTATCAATTTGAAAAAGATTTTTTTTTAAAAAATAGGATATTCGAGTTAAATATCGATTATTCGTCGATATTTCATCGATGAAAATTACCAGTCCTAATTCTACCCGTTTGTTGGTTTGCTGGAAAGCGGGGCTCCGAGAGGGTTTACTAGGTAACAAAGGTCCAGGGTGTGTGCTAATTTTGTGACCTGCCGACAAGGACAGCTCTGCGGTAAAGCTATTGAATGCGTCTAGTGCCTTATCCGTCCTTTTGTGGGGCAGCGATAGAAAGAATTGTTGAATTGGCTGGCGGTAACCTCACCTTGCAGTGTTTATAGCCGTTCGGGGGCCGAAATTGTGTCCATACCCCATTGAAGGCCGCGTACTGCTCGTCCGACGAAGGCTTCTCCGGGTTCGCTTCCTCTTCGATCGAGGTCTGCTTTTCCTCTTTTTGTATTGTCTTTTGATTTTTTTTTCTCGATTTTTCTTCGATTTGGTATCGTGGGGGGCTTGATTTTTTTTGCTTTGTTTTTTCCCTTTAATATAAAATTATTTCTTTAGGGTTTTTTGTTGCATGCTTAAATCTCCGTTTTGTCAGTTGATTTTGAATCCTTGATCTCGAATCTTGCCGATGTGCGCTAACGATCTAATTTTGCTGTTCTTTTGGAGTTTTAGGATTTTGATAGTTCGAATTCTGTTGTCGATGAATCATTTTATGTTCTTTGATCTAAGAATGCTCATGGCGCCTCTAGATCTATTGGGTGCGTGCTGAGTGTTCTTTGTTGCCTCAATCAGATGCAGATCTTGATTGATGTAAGCTAACGACCTGATTTTGTTGTTCGCGTGGAGTTTTAGGATTTTGATAATTCGAAATTCTGTTGTTGATGAATCATTTTATGTTGTTCTTTGATCGAAGAATGTTCATGGGGTCTCTCGATCTCTTCGATGCGTGCTGATTGTTCTTTGTTGCCTCAATCAGATGCAGATCTTTATTGATGTAGACTACCGATCTGATTTTGCTTTTCGTTTGGAGTTTGAGGATTTTGATAATTCGAAATGTCTTTTTTATGAATCATTTTATGTTGTTCTTTGATCTAAGAATGTTGATGGCATCTCTAGATCTATTGGATGCGTGCTGATTGTTGTTTGTTGCCTCAATCAGATGCAGATCTTTGTTAAAACCCTTACTGGCAAGACTATCACCCTCGAGGTGGAGTCCTCAGACACGATCGATAACGTAAAGGCCAAGATCCAAGACAAGGAGGGAATCCCTCCCGACCAGCAAAGGCTGATCTTTGCCGGTAAGCAACTCGAGGACGGTCGCACCCTCGCGGACTACAACATTCAGAAAGAGTCTACTCTCCACCTCGTGCTCCGCCTTCGGGGTGGTATGCAGATCTTTGTCAAGACGTTAACTGGCAAGACAATCACCCTCGAGGTTGAATCCTCGGATACTATCGACAACGTCAAATCCAAGATCCAGGACAAGGAGGGCATCCCGCCGGACCAGCAAAGGTTGATCTTCGCAGGCAAGCAGCTGGAGGACGGCCGCACCTTGGCCGATTATAACATCCAGAAGGAATCTACCCTCCACCTTGTGCTTCGTCTCCGTGGTGGCATGCAGATCTTCGTCAAAACCTTGACTGGCAAGACGATCACCCTCGAGGTGGAGAGCTCTGACACCATTGACAACGTAAAGGCCAAGATCCAGGACAAGGAGGGCATCCCACCTGACCAGCAAAGGTTGATTTTTGCCGGTAAGCAGCTGGAGGACGGCCGCACCTTGGCTGACTACAACATCCAGAAGGAGTCCACCCTCCATCTTGTGCTCCGCCTCCGTGGTGGCATGCAGATTTTCGTGAAGACCCTCACTGGCAAGACGATCACCCTCGAGGTGGAGAGCTCTGACACAATAGACAACGTGAAGGCCAAGATCCAAGATAAGGAGGGCATTCCCCCAGACCAGCAAAGACTAATTTTTGCAGGCAAGCAGCTTGAGGACGGCCGCACCCTGGCCGATTACAACATCCAAAAGGAATCCACCCTCCACCTCGTCCTTCGTCTCCGGGGCGGAATGCAAATCTTCGTCAAGACTCTCACGGGCAAGACGATCACCCTGGAAGTGGAGAGCTCAGACACGATCGACAATGTCAAGGCTAAAATCCAGGACAAGGAGGGGATTCCACCGGATCAGCAGAGGCTCATCTTCGCCGGCAAGCAGCTGGAGGACGGCCGCACCCTGGCCGACTACAACATTCAAAAGGAATCCACTCTTCACCTTGTCCTCCGTCTCCGTGGCGGCCAGTGAAATCCTTCTGTTGGCGTATATTGCTTTCTCGGATTCCTGTCCTAGTAGGTTACTGAAAGTCTGAATTGGATCGTATCCTCTTGTGAATGTGTCTGTTCGAACAATGTCTGTTAATCCTGTGTTTGGTTAAAGTCTCTATGCAGTTTAAACTTTCTAGTGTAATGCAAACAACGGTGCAATCTGGCAAAGTTTCTTATTTTAAGTACTGGAAACTTTCAGAGGTGAGACATTATAATAATCCATCCATTGAACTCCACTCTAAAATAATACCACACGAATACACGATGGTAAAATACGAATAACACATCAAAGAAAAATATATAGCAGAAAATCTGAGCACGTTATTGAAGAGTTTGATTGTGTAGCATAAGGTCGCTATATAGCATTTTCTGAACAAAACTTTGAACTCTATACATTGAAAAGCTTAACTACTCTTTCCCTCATCGGTCATAGGAAGCAATCGAGGTACGAGCTATGCTTCCTCCTCCTGAACTCTAGTAGGCTCCCGTAGGTGCGGTCGGCTACACCTACAAACAGTGCATCAGCATCAGGACTGAACGATATCCCAGCAATCTCTCCAAACATATCGATCTCCTGAGCACGGTTGAAGTCCGCTTTAGCATCGTAAACATGAATGAAGTCAGCCGCCTCAGCCATGGCCATGAACCTGCCGTCGGAAGTGAACTTTATGCCTCTTATCGCTCCTATCCTCCCTTTGAGCACGGCCAAGGAATGAGAAGTATTCCTCACGTCCCACAAACGGCATGTTTTGTCTTGGCTCCCTGTCGCGATGATGGAGCCATCCGGATGCCAGGCAGAGGCAAAGGAATAGTCAAAGTGGCCGTTGAGCTTACTAGCCACCTGAAACATAGTAGTTTGACAAAGCAATTCCCCAAGATATCAGATTGATTATCAAAAACACAACAGACTGAATTAGAAGAAGATGAGAGAGATTTACTTTCCCGGATTGTGGATCCACCAGCAGACCATCCTTGTTATCTCCTACAATGGCGAGGAGCCTTCCATCTGGACTAGTTGAGGTACTCTGAAAAAAATCAAGTGAATCAAAATTCAGATTGTTGCGAGTTACGGGATCATGGGCATGTCAAGATGACTATAACTATACTCACATTAACAGACCAACAGCACGATAGTCGTCCAACTTGGACAAATGTGTCAGCATCGAACACCCTCACATTGCTATCATTGCAAGCAGTCACCACTTGGGAAGATCCACTGGAGACCAAACACACAAAGGATTTGAGAGGGGAGAAAGGACACAGGTTAGTATCGATGATACTGGACTACCAAAGCTCTCACCTTGAAGACTGAATGACATCAACTGCATTAGTAATCTCGCCATCGTTGTTTAATTTAGTGGAGAAAGCCACACCAGGTTGATCTAAGGCCTGGAAATATCAAGGATATGTATAGCAGGAAATTGAACCGATACAAGTAGAGGGAATTTGCACAAAATGTTCAACATAGTACCTTGCAAATGAGCTCGCCTTGAAATCCACCGGCAGCTAATAACTTGCCGTTCCCACACATTGCACTTATCTGTACTCTGGAAAGAAGTTGAGGAGAAGATCCGCAATGCTTCTAGGGATAACAATGTAAAAAAAGACAATAAAGAATCCCGGTGACGACTAGGTAAAATCAAATCTTTTGTTGCTGAAGCCACTAACCTCGGTGGGAACAACTTTCCCTGCTACATTGAGCACCTCTTTCCCACTTCTTTGCAGTGACGACCAATGCATAATTGAATAGTCGTGAACCAAGTACACATCATGCTTTGATGTTGCCGATATTAGATTCCTCAGCTGCGTCAACAACGTGTCTTTCAGGAGAAGCTATTTCTACAAGATTATAAACAAAAATCTGGGACAACCAAACAAAAATGGATCCAAAAAGAAAATTAGTAATTTGTTTTCTTCTTTATCTTATTTTCCCCAAAACAAATAGCCATCACATAGCATTCACTATAAAAATTTCAACTAGCTGTTACTTCTTGAGGGACCTTTAGCATCCAATTAAAACTTTTGTTAGATAGAAATCAAATCGTAACTCGCTCTTTATACAAAAAAAAAAGTAAATAAATTTAGAATTTATGAGTTTCTATCATGAAATTTTGCTGGCTCACTGGTGCACACATACATTGCTCCTCCAGAAGTTTTCCTTAAATTTGAAAATTATGTTGTTTGCGTTGAGTGGCTGTGGGTCTTTGGAACACTCAGGCAAAGTTGCCAAACGCAGTCAACTTCGCAATTCTTGCACTACATTGCACATTACTGCAACTAATTTCACCAAAAACTAATTGTATAAAATATCCTCCTGTATGTCATATGCTTGGTAACAACTGATTGAATCTTGATACAAGGCATTCCCACAAATGAGTTTAAAAGCTAAATGATCATGTGTTGCATAATAACAAGCAAAATTTCTCAGACAAGCTATTAATTGAATATTCACAGTGTTTCCATGGCTGGTGAAGCAATGCTATTTATTGTTAGCAATAAACATATAAGGAAGAAACTACTATGTACGACTTAAAATAAATTAACAAGCTATAAGCCTGTGACTACTCAAAGTTGACAAGGACACTTGCACCATAACACAGCATGTGAATTGTTAGATCAGCCAATATTTGTAGGATAGTAGACTGAGAGGTCCAATCTAAACATTGTTGAGACCAAAAAAAAAAAAAAACAGACACCAAAAGACTGTAGATAACAAAAACATTTTAAATAATCTATATGCCAAGATGCAAGAAAAAACTAAGTCAGATATCTTATTAATCAAATGACACATAACTATTAAGCTGCAGAACAATATTTGCTTGGCTCTTTGAACTCCCAAGTACACCAACAAGAAGCCAACACAAGATTCGTCAGATATGGAACATCCATAACTGCTCAGAAACCACATCCATCTTGCTTTTTATGACCTGGCAAAACATGTTATATTGTAGCCAGAGTCCTAAGTAACAGAGTTAATTGCAACATCATACTACAAATGTTGAGAAATAATCTAACCAGCATTTTAAGGAACAAGAAGCTATGTGAAAAATCTAATCACAATGTTTTTCTGCAAAAAAAAACCCTAAAACGCACAAAAACACAAGTACCTTATGCAAAATGTAAGGATACTAATGCAACAAGGGAGAAGCAAACAGCCATGTAAAGAATATAAATGCCATAGGTACAGTTGAGAAATAAATAAAAAGGATGAGCATAAACTGTTGGAAATTAATTATTCGATGCTAGGTTCTCGAGCTAGCTATGTTGTTCAACAGCATGTCATGATTTACAATCTAACAAATGGAGGACATGCTTCCTTGGAGTTAAAAGATAAAAAAAGCGACTTTTTCTATTGATGGTTGTGAAAAAATTTGTTATTTGGAATATCGGTGCCCAAAAAGGAGAAATTAATTAATTAATAAATATGAGCATTAAATAATTCTTTGATGCCAGATTTTCAAGCTAACTAGGTTATTGAACATAGCATCTCATGATTTACGATTTCACGTATGCAATGGAACATGCTTACTCAAGAAACTTAAGACAATAAGCAACTTTATCTATGGATAGTTGTGAAATGATTTTTTGGTGTCCAAAAAATGGGGTGATGAACACAAGATTATTATCAACCATCCGAAAAACAAATTACACAATATTAGAAACATTACCTAATACACCATAGAAACAATAAAACTCACTTGCCAAAATTTTAGATTAAGATCCTATTTAACTAGCAATTACAATAGTTGAGAAGTTTACAAATTAGGAACTTTTTGAACCTACCTTGTTTCGAGTCCCTAATAAAAATAGCATGTATTAATGTCATACCTCCCCTAGAGAAAGAAAGATGCCTGCTCCAACGAATCTGCTTCTTTAAAGTCAAAGAGCTACTAAAATGTAATAATTCCATACAATATAACAAATATGGATTGGAACCTGCAAAACTATAATACTCAACAAGCAGTATGTATAAATGCCACCAATAACAATCGCAAATTATAGAAATGACTGTATTAAAAAACAGAAACCCAAGGATTTGTGAAATTCAGCAATCCACCATCTTCATATTTTGGTCAAGTTATTATGTAATTCGTCCATATGTTTCTAATATTACAATTTGGTAAATATTAAAGATTTCAAAGTCAACAAAAGGACAAGCAATTTACCTTAGGCACATGATAAACATTGAGACAATCTTGAAGCATACAAAGTGTAGTTGTTTCATTATGTTATGATTCTCTCTGTGATTTAAGCTTTAAATTTGATGACGTAATAAAAAATCCATGAACAAAAAATAATACTGAACGAATAGCTACCTGAAAATGCACAATTGTTGGCTTGACAAGCCTTGTGTTGTAGTAAAAATCGTAGAAAGTGCTTGCATGATCCACTTGCTTACACTGCTAACAACATATGAATTCATTTAGATAAAAAACCATCAAACTAGCATCCATCCACATTCAAATCAGTTTTGCTAGTAGGTCACAATGTCAATCACAATCCACAAAAAAAAAAAGACATAACAAAAGGCTTTCTTTTATGCTTGACCTGCTCTTCTGCAAGAGGTTGTGTTGGAACAGACCCAAGACACAACAATCAAAATGTTCTTTAATGGACACTATCTCCACCTAATTATTCTCATTATATCATCTCTTCAAGTAACAACTAAATGCTTCCAAATAACAGTATTTTTTATATTCATCTTTTCTAGTATCTCTAGTAGCATTCTCATCGACGATAGACTAACCGCCGTAATGCTCCATGATTGTCCAACTCTGATTCACAAAATATGGTTATTTTACTATAACAAAAATGTTCTTTTTTACTTGAGATACTCAAACAGAATGTGCAAACCTCACTAAATTCCTAAAGATAGTTCTTGTCCACTTAAGTATGTAAACTACACGCTGAATTCATGAACCCAAACTGCACTGATCAATGTGTTCTTACATTTCCTTAGACGTAATGACTAGTATCAAGGACCAAACTCATGATATTACACAGGCTACAATAATTCATGAATCCAATGTTCATTTCTTTATATGAATGAGCTTATGATCCCAACCTAAACCTCATGCACAGTTAAAGAGACTTTATCGTTCTGTTCATTCAATTCAAATCAGCACTTCAACTGAAGCAAGCACACAAAAGATTTCTAACCACGTTTCACCATAAAAACTAAATTGAAATGAGAAAACATCACAAAACAATACATGAAATGACATATAAAGCTACGCACAACTGCATGTAGACATTTTTTTCCTTTTAGTCATACCAATTAATCCAAACATGCCTCAAATTCAAGTTCAACTAAAACATTCAGAAAAATGTAGGTAAAAATGCCAGAAATCCAATATTAGCTACTCACAATCGTTTTGAGGAAACAAAGAAAAATATAATTTCAGAAATAAATGAAATAATTAGTTTGCTTGAGTTTGATAGCTATCACTAGCAAGTGGCCAGATTACTCTTACTATATTAGGATAAAATTAGCATTTGTATATATGCAAATTTGCTAGTGTCAAAAGTTCATGAAATTGGTGCAACTAATATTGTTGAACTCGCCTGTTCCAACTCATCATGCGGACCTAATAAGTTCTCATAGTTCTTGTACATCTTCAACCTCATTTCACGGTAATAATCCCTTGAATGGTTTAATCTTTCCCATGGTATTCCCTGCATGTCTTTTCCATTCCTATACTCTGAGGCCGAAGTATCAGAGTTCTGCTTCGTCTGAAACATTGAAAGAAATTAAAATCTACCCTTCTATAAAAAAAATATAGATGACGAAGGCATCGATCGTACCGTGCCATTAGCAACCTCAAGCCTGGAGCCATGTCCGTCTCCCTGTTGGTCATCCCAATCAAACTCATCATCGTCAAAGTAATCAAAATACCCCGTGTCAGAATGATCCTCAAGGACGTAATCCAGGTCGTTGTTAAGGTACTCGGCCATTACTCTACAAATCAGAATCAAGCACGGTTAATCATAAAAAAAAAAACGTGGAATGACCACAGTTTTTTATTTTTCAGAAGGAATTCTGCTAAAATTTTTCAAAGGAAAATCAATAAACCAATCAACAGATATAATGATTCATCTGCTAAGTCAGTATCCAATATGATTATAGTCGCAACCGGCCCCTGTTTTCAGCAGAATACTTTATCCAGAAAATAAAAAAAAATGAACCGTTAGTCCAACAGTAAATACTCAAACGATAAGGATACGACGAGAAAACAATTTTTTACTGTTAAAAAAAAGTAAATTTCAGCCAAAAAAACATATAAAGCATATCGATCAGATAGATTCCACTTAAAGACAAATCAACACGATAAAACACCGATTAAAAAAAAGGAATTGTACGTAGAACGATAAGAGTGAAACTCTAGAAGAACAGAAGTAAAGTAAAAGAGCAATCAGAACCTCAAAACCCAGACCTCCCGCAAAAACTCTTAAAGGAATATTCCAAAGCAAGAATAGAAAATACCTCAAACAAGGACGAAAAAAGCTTGAGACAAGGATCTTGAGGTTGGAAAAAGGAGGATGTGTCCCAAACTAGGGCTCTCCGACTCCGATTTTTCTTGAAGGCGACAGGAAGGAGGAATCGCGTTAAAGCGGCGATGAACAATTAATGATCGATGACATATTGAAGAAATTGTAGAGATCAAAGAAAATTAGCATAAATAGCATCAACGAGGCTCTGGTCGGCCTTGGTTGGTGGAAGAAGGACGAAGTATGCAGACGCCGTGGGTCCCTGTTGCCGCCCCGCTACCGGACTACCGCCACTAGCCAGTAACCGCATCTTCGCGGTTTAATTTTCAAAAGTCGGATTAGCAACGAACCGGGCAATTTTATTTATTAACGGTGATTTATTGAACCGCGTAATTAATTTTTCGATAATACTCACACTGCTCATCTAAATTTTATACTTATTAATTAAAATATAATTTTCATTATACTCATCAACTGTAAATTACTACTGCATTATCAGTCGACTATTATGTGTTTCTAAATTTTTTATATTTTATTGATAAATTTAAATTGACTATGTCAGTTGATTATAAAAAAATCTATAATAATAAAAAATGAAATGAATTTGATTTTAAATATTTATTAGGTGTTCAAACTTAATACCTCAATCTTATTATTCTCGATCTATATTTAAAGACATGATTATATTTAAAGAAGTTATAAGAAGTTAGTTGGAAATATATGAGATTTTTGTTATTTTTGAGAGCTTCCTAAGTGTAATTATGCCCTCAGATATTAAATTTCACAATCTAAATTAAAAATTTTAAATTTTAAATTCTTTACCACTTTAAAATAATTTGACATGAACTTATTAGAGAACATAGACATGTCATACTCACTCATCAACACCGCTAAAGAATTCTAAAGATTCTCCTAATTTAGACTTCAGACGATGTCAAATTTTTAAAATTTTAGATATTTTAGATTGACCCAAACTCATTAATGGTCATAGATACTTTGTAAACATTTTAAATTAAGTTTGTTGCACTCCTTTCATTTTAGTATGATCATACCTTCATATCTATATTCACAATCTAAATTGAGAGCTAAATTCTTTAAAATCTTCATAACCTTGAAATAATTTGACATAAATTTATTAGAGGACCTAAGTTTGTCATACTCACTTATTAATAGTAGCAGAGAGTTTCTAGGACATTAATGAGTTTTTGACCAAAACTCATCGAAAGCCTTAGACATCTTATAAACAAACACTTAAAACCAAATTCGTTACACTCCTTGTATTTTCTTAAGTATATTTAGGCCATCAAACTTGGATTTCAAGTCTTATATTGCAAGGTGTGAGTTTTAAAAATCTTCATAATTTTAAAACAATTTGACATAAATTTATTAGAGAACCTAAATTTGTCATACTCGCTCATCAACATTATTGATGTGTCATAATGGTAAAACCTCAACATGTCTCCTCGAAGGTCAAGATATATGTTCATGTGGAAGATAGAGGTCAATCTAACCCGATCGGCCGCGATGGGAGAAATCAAGTGGAGATCTAACATGATTGGCCCAAGTTAGCTATCCAGGGAGAGGGTGATGGTTGCTTAGGAGTCATCTGGGCTAGACACCATCCCCGATTGAGTATCAGGCCGGACATCATTCTTGGTCAGGGATTAAGTTGGACACCACCCTGGGTCGGGTGGCACCTTCTCCCGGGTGGGCGATGCTACTCCTATGCGTGTGATGTCTTCTCCCAGGCAAACGATAACACTCTCAAGTGGGTGATGCCATGGACTATTGGTTGGCCAAGGATAACCTCCGAATTGGTTATACAACACTCATAGTAGAAAGGAAGCCCAGATACATAATAGGATACCTCTCTTCACTAGATCTCATGAGTCATAAATTAGATAAACACCTTGTATCGAGGGGAATGACCCGTTCTCCCCTAGCAATATAATGCTCTCATGAAAGGGCTCCTCAAAGTCACATTCATAATTAATTAATACTTATAACGTACTAAAGATAAAGAGTTAATTATATAACAAAGAATCATTAATGTTCTGAAAGATATACAGGCAGTAATAATGATAAAAAAAAAGGTCATTAATGTAAAGAAAGACAAAGAGTTGGCCAAAATTGTATAAAAAGCTACTTCGTGCAAGAAAAGGCAAGATGATTCTACTCTAAAACTTCTCGATTGCTCATTATTATTTCTTTCCATTGGTTTTTTTTACTTGAGCATTGGAATGATAACGTTGGAACATCTTTGGTGTCATTCTAACTCTCTTCTTTGAGTTTTTGTTGATTTTTAAGTGTCCTAGGCGGTGATGTTATCTTCCCTCAAGCATTCGTCTCTTGGGATTTAATCCAACGATAGTGGATTCAACACATTCTCCACAATTTTACTAGTGGATCATTTGCCGAAAATTTTTGATGTAGAAACAATCATCAATGAATTCCTAACAATTTCTTAGATTAAACCATATCAAAATTTTAAAATTCTAGATATTATATGTCTATCAATGAATTTTTTTATTAAAATCGATCACCTCTCACAAACATTTCAAACTAAGTTATTATACTAATTGTATCTTTTCGAGTGTGACTATACTTTTGGACATGGTAGTTTTTTAAAATTTTGGCAACCGTGACACAAAACTCATACATACAGTAGTTAACCATCGGTGAGATAGAGATATAATAGAAAATAAAAATGATAAATAACATAAATTCGCAATGTGAATCCCAATTGCAATGGTCCTCGACAGGTTTACTATGTCCCTAGGATATAGTTTGATTCGAGACAACGGTCGGAGGTCGTCGCCGCCGTCCAAGCGATAATCAGATATGTACATAAAAAACGCCACATTATTTATATTAAATTTTACTTTGTAAATTCAGACTCTCTATCTTAGCTCAATAAAAAAATAAGTATATATTTTTTATTAATATAAAAATTATATATGCAATTTGGATATTAAAGGTGGCAATTTGGATATTAAAGAAAGTTGATACGGTTCACTAAATTACCGTTCTATTAATTAAATTAGATGAGCTGCCGCCGGTTCAAATTGACGGGGAACTGCAACCGCCGGTTTCCTACCGGCTGCCGACGTCGAGCACAGGCACCGCCTTTTTCTTTGAGAAAAGACACGCGTAACGGGTCCCACACTAGTGGGATGACTAGTGCCTTTTATCCGCGAGTCGGTTACAAGTGGCGAGAGGGGCGGAGCCGCATTGCGAAACCAAGAAACAACGAATTAAAAGAAACATATGAATATTATTTTTTTTAAATAGAGAGTTTTTTTTTTTTTGGCAAAAATCATCCGCCACTCACTTTTTATAAAGGTTCATCCTTTTATATATATATATATATATATATATATATATATATATATATATATATATAGAAGTGTTCACCTGCGGACGGGCGCTGCGGACGAACCCTCGTGGCATCGCACGTAGCTTTTCTGGGATAAACAAAAGCCCACATTTACTCGCTGAGTTAGCGAGTAAACCCTAGCCCTCGTCCCTAGCCCTCTTCTGCGAACCCCTTCCTCGACGCGAACCCATTCCTCGACGCCCCCTTCCTTGACAGCGAGTAAACCTAGCCCTCGACGCGAACCCCTTCTTCTCCCTCGTCCTGCCTCGCCCCTTCTCCCCCTCTTCCTCCAAGATCTCGGAGACCCTGCCCTCGACGCCTCGCAGTTGTGACCTTGCCTTCTCCCTCGATCTCTCCTCGCGACGAGGCGACGGTGACCCTCGCTTCGCCCTCCCTCGACGCCGAGGCTACGGTTTCCTCGCCGACAGGATCGCGGGAGTCCCTCGCTTCCCCCTCGTCTTTTCCTCGCCGACAGGAAACGATTTCCCCTCCAAGCGACCGCAGCAAGTCTCCTTTGCCGGTAAAACACAAAACTTCCCACTCGTCTTTTCCTCGCCTTTGCAGATCGGTTTCCCTTCCTAATGATGTTAGATTCCATTGATGATTTGTTAGTATTTTTTTTGATCGGTTTCCCTTCCTCAACAGAATCTATTTTGGCTGAGATTGATACAGAGAATAACTTTAAACCAATCAACAATTAGCGAAGTCTTCACTCTTTTTTTTTTACCTCTTCGTTCATTCACCTTGTGACCTTAACTGGAAATTCTTCTAGTATAAATCCTTTTGGATAGGTCCTAATCTTTGTGAACTAGTTACTTCTTTACAGATTTATGTTCTTTCATTAAGATTATCAAGCTGGTTCAAAGTTTGTCAGAAATAGAACTTCAACTCAAAACATTTCTATGCTGACTAATTTGTTTGGTAAAAGGCCAACGAATATTAAATCTAATTGTGGTGCATAATATACAAGTACACTAATTAACATTCGAAGACCATCACTTTGATCTTTTTGTTGAATTCACGAAGGCTGAATTTTACCAGCATGTAAAATTATTTTTCACTCCCTTGGTTCATACCTCATTTGTTTCACTTAGATAATTTTATTGGTGATCATTAAAAAACTAATTAATAGTATTAGTTTCAAACCTCATTTATTTTTGGTTGTTTTATTTGTGCAGGAAATTTGCAAGACAGTTTTCCATTTTATAAAAGAATGGTGTATTGAAGCATGGTGTTTTATAAAAGAATGGTGTTTTGAAGCATGGTGTATTGAACCATGGTGTATTGCAAGACAGTTTTCTTTTTTTATAAAAGAATGGTGTTTTATTTAAGTTTCAAATGATGTATTGAATTTGAAATATATGTTATCTAATATGTTGTTAAAAATTGTTATGTCTGTAATTGGATTTGTGGTGTTAATATACCTGTTATGTTTCATCTCAATTTGTACGTATACATGTAATTAGCTATTGCTAGTTCAGAACTTGAGCTAATAGCTTTGACAGTTTTATCCAAATTCCATTGCACCATTGAATTGTCCCATTGAATTAGTTGTTGCTAGTTCAGAACTTAGCTAACAACTTTCACAGTTTGGTCCCAAGTTGTGATTTCGTTTTTGACAGTTTTGAATTGTCCCAACTTGTGATTGAGTTCACAACGAGTTTGACGAGGCTGATCGAAATTTGAAACACCTATCATAAGATGCAATTTTGGATGCAATCTGGCTCGAAACAAACTTTACATGGTGGGAATTAATCAGACGCTAACAAGATAATAGATCGATGTTCATCAGATGAACACCGAGAAAATTTAAATTGGAGTTATGGTGACCGATTGCAACGATCTCCAGTTGTCACTGTTTGAAACGGTCATAGAGAAGGGTCGGCATGTTTCGAAGCAGCGTGCAGCGTCGCCTATCTCCGGCAACTTTTGGTGTTCTCTTGAGCAGTGGAGCTGGAGCTTATTTGATGGGCATCCCATAAGATGGAGCCCGAGTGGCCTATCTAGAGCCTCATTAAGGCAAAGCAAACACTTATCGAGTCACCTTTTGCTTAATTTGGCAGAGTTTCATTGATGCAAAATTCTAAATGTGTAGTGGAGAAAGCATGGATTGAACAATGCTTTTCTTCTAGATCAAACTAGACTTCATTTCCAGAGTTAATAAAGCACTAAGCAATTAGAGAAATATCAAATGATCAAAACATACGAGATTTTCATCAACGTAATCGAACAAGTTCATGACAATATTTGCCAAGTTAGAAGACAGAACATGGTCCATACACTAAGTTCTAAACATGTAGGCAGTAGAACATGTAACACAGACTATTTCTTTCCACTCTTCTTCAGACCTGTGCCTCCAAATGCACCCTTTTGGGATGCCTTAGTCCTCAATTCCTTGAGTGCCTGTTTAGAACAAGATGAGTGAGAAATTTATCAGGATTCCAATAAATTGAACAACGGGCTACACAATTGGCAGGGAATTGAAGGTGTACCTTCTCCTCCTTTTTCTTCTTTTGTATGTTTGCAAGATCCGCCTTTAGACAAAGAAAGAACGGTCATGAATGAAACATTTAAAACAAATGTCTAAAATTTACAGTTATTATGTGGCCTTCATTAGTCATGGAATAAGACAAATGCAAAGAAAATGCAAGCACAACCAAGACACGAAAAATCACCGCAAGTCTCACTAAAAGTAAATACTGATTTATCACCATGAGAATTATCTTTATTCATCTCGGTGTAAAATGAGAGCAAAGGGAACTAATTTATGAAGATAGAATGAGAAATAAGTTATTACATTCTAAGGTACAGGAAGTAACTAATAGTAGACATTGAGATTGAAAAGTAATATTGATACACAATCAGGTTTAGCCACCGAAGGTTAAACAAAATTATTTTATAAAATACTTCAAAACACCATTCTTTTATAAAACAACATGCTTCAATACACCATTCTTTTATAAAATGGAAAACTGTCTTGCAAATTTCCTGCACAAATAAAACAACCAAAAATAAATGAGGTTTGAAACTAATACTATTAATTAGTTTTTTAATGATCACCAATAAAATTATCTAAGTGAAACAAATGAGGTATGAACCAAGGGAGTGAAAAATAATTTTACATGCTGGTAAAATTCAGCCTTCGTGAATTCAACAAAAAGATCAAAGTGATGGTCTTCGAATGTTAATTAGTGTACTTGTATATTATGCACCACAATTAGATTTAATATTCGTTGGCCTTTTACCAAACAAATTAGTCAGCATAGAAATGTTTTGAGTTGAAGTTCTATTTCTGACAAACTTTGAACCAACTTGATAATCTTAATGAAAGAACATAAATCTGTAAAGAAGTAACTAGTTCGCAAAGATTAGGACCTATCCAAAAGGATTTATACTAGAAGAATTTCCAGTTAAGGTCACAAGGTGAATGAACGAAGAGGTAAAAAAAAGAGAGTGAAGACTTCGCTAATTGTTGATTGGTTTAAAGTTATTCTCTGTATCAATCTCAGCCAAAATAGATTCTGTTGAGGAAGGGAAATCGATCAAAAAAAATACTAACAAATCATCAATGGAATCTAACATCATTAGGAAGGGAAACCGATCTGCAAAGGCGAGGAAAAGACGAGTGGGAAGTTTTGTGTTTTACCGGCAAAGGAGACTTGCTGCGGTCGCTTGGAGGGGAAATCGTTTCCTGTCGGCGAGGAAAAGACGAGGGGGAAGCGAGGGACTCCCGCGATCCTGTCGGCGAGGAAACCGTAGCCTCGGCGTCGAGGGAGGGCGAAGCGAGGGTCACCGTCGCCTCGTCGCGAGGAGAGATCGAGGGAGAAGGCAGGGTCACAACTGCGAGGTGTCGAGGGCAGGGTCTCCGAGATCTTGGAGGAAGAGGGGGAGAAGGGGCGAGGCAGGACGAGGGAGAAGAAGGGGTTCGCGTCGAGGGCTAGGTTTACTCGCTGTCAAGGAAGGGGGCGTCGAGGAATGGGTTCGCGTCGAGGAAGGGGTTCGCAGAAGAGGGCTAGGGACGAGGGCTAGGGTTTACTCGCTGACTCAGCGAGTAAATGTGGGCTTTTGTTTATCCCAGAAAAGCTACGTGCGATGCCACGAGGGTTCGTCCGCAGTGCGTCCGCAGCGCCCGTCCGCAGGTGAACACTTCTCTCTCTCTCTCTCTCTCTATATATATATAGGGATTTGTTCCCCCGCGGACCAAATCTTGCGGACCGCCTGCGTGGCGCGCGCAGACGAAGGCGATTGATCACACGCTCCTACCTTCCCTTCTCCTCAAGAAACCGCCTCCGATCACATGCTCTCCCCCGATCGATCGTCAATGGCTCTCGATCATACGCTCCTCGCCAGAATCAACTTCCTCGACGTCCTCCTCTCCACCCCGACTCCTGCATCTAGCTCCGTCAGTGGCCCATCCTCGTCCTCGGCATCGCCCTCCTCGCCGTCACCCTCGCCGGCTTCGTTGACGCCTTCTGGCGCATCCCGCACCTCCTCCTCCTCCACCTCGCCGCCATGCTCCTGCTCTTCCTCGGCATCGCCGTCCTCGCCGGCTTCATCGGCACCTTCTAGCGCATCTCGCGCCTCCTCCTCCTCCTCCTCCTCCTCGCCGCCATGCTCCTCCTCGTCCTTGGCATCGCCGGCTTCGTCGGCGCCTTCTAGAGCATCTCGTGCCTCCTCCTCCTCCACCTCGCCGCCATGCTCCTCCTCGTTCTCGGCATCGCCCTCCTCGCCGTCGCCCTCACCGACTTCGTCGACGCCTTCTGGTGCATCCCGCGCATCCCGCGCCTCCTCCTCCTCCACCTCGCCGCCATGCTCCTCCTCGTCCTCGCGCTCGCAGGGCTCGTGATCTTCATCTACGCCGTCACCGGCAACGGCTCGGCCCATCTGGCCACCAACAGGGCCTACTCGGATACGAGTTGGAGGAGTACTCCGGCTAGCTCCGACGGAGAGTGGAGGGGCGACACAGGTGGGAGCGCATCCGCTGGTGCTTGAGCTCCACCAGCGCGTGCGCAGATTTGAACCAGACGTATCGGTCGGCCGAGGATTTCTTCGTCGCGAGGCTCACCCCTCTGCCGACATCGATTGCTCCCTGTGGAGCAACGACCAGACGGCGCTCTGCTACGCCTGCTCATCCTGCAAGGCCGGGATGCTGGCCAACCTGCACCGGGAGTGGAGGAAGGCGGGCGTGGTGCTGGTGATCGCGCTCGTCGTGCTCGCCTTCGTCTACGCCATGCTCGCCTTCGTCTACGCCATGCTCGCCTTCGTCTGTGCGCCACGCAGGCGGTCCGCAGGCGGTCCGCAAGATTTGGTCCGCGGGGGAACAAATATATACATACAAAACTGATCACATGTGGACACGGGCTGCGGACGCGCTGCGGACGACTCCTATGTGGCGTCGCGCTGCACGGATGGTGCGCTGCGTGGACAAAAACAAAAAATCAAAAGGGCAATCTTCTCGCAGATTTTGCTCTCACGGCCGCAGCTTCCCCCTCTCTCGCGAACCGTAACCTAATGTGCGACTTTCCGCCTGCATCCCGCGTCGCCTCCCTCGTTGCCGTGGTCCGACGATCCCCCACCGCCCTCACTCTTTCGTGTCCGAAGATGATCCCCCACCGCCCTCTCTCTTTCGCGTCCGAAGCCTGTGCATGCCCCTGCGATTTTCAGCCTGCTGCCTGCGCCGACCCGACTCCTCCCCTCTCCGAAGCCCTATCCAAGAAGTCGCCGATGCCCTAATGCAATTTTTCTGTGCTTTTGTCAAATTTTGCTGCTTCTGCTTTCTCAGCGATTTTGTGAAGTTTTCGTTGATTAACTCTGTTATGATAGTTTGTTAATATAGAACTATTTACTCCCTATTCAGAGTATGAACAACAAAATTAAATCTTTGGCTAGAAGCCCTCCAGCTAGTTCACTCATCACTGTATAGTCGACTTTCTATGTGTGGTATGCAATTACTTGCATCATATGATACTTAGGCTTCCATCCTAAGAACCAGGCCTGTACGTTGCTATTTCCTTTATTTTGCATCACCTATTTTGCTTAACTCACACGTTGTAACGTGTGAGTTTGATTTTTATTAAACTGAAATAGATTTTCGTCAGCTTTTGTTAACTCAATGGTCAAATTTTATGAAGCTCAAATTTATAGTTATTCTAATAAGATACATGATCTTGCATTATTCCTAGGTGTCGTAGAAATTCTACACTATTACTTGTTCCTCAGTTTGCATAATGACAAGTGGATCCTCAGCTTGCTATCCCCTTGTTATATCACTTTTTTTTTCTTTCTGCATTCTTGTTATTTTTGATGCATGAGATGGAATTCCATTCCCACCTTATTGAATGAGTGTTTAGGGAGGAGCTTACATTGCGATAACAGGTTTAAAGTTGTATACTGATCCAAACTACTCATTTGACTAGGCTCAGACACTTGGTCCTCCCTAAACAGGTTTAAAGTTGCCCCTATTAGTTACAACCTATTTTACTAAAAGGGGCAACTTTATCACCTAACAAGCAAAATAACTCATTTCAATATATAAAATTTTAACCATGTAAATAGAGTTTCATCGTCATATGCTATTTAACTACTATGTATATTTTAACCATAACCTTTTCTGTTACTTGGAGGTACTTTGGCATATTTCTTTACTGTGCCATAACTACCATGCTTTTCTCAAATTTTTTAGGCTCTTCCATGCTTTTCTCAAATTTTTTAGGCTCTTTATTTGTAGAGTTTTGCAAATGGTGTTTTTGTATTATGGAGAGGGATTGATCTTATTTCAATCTCTTTCCGTTGCAGCCATCTGTCAGAAAGCAACACAATGCTGGCTATAAGCACAAGGTTTCAATTCTTTCTGACCACATATACTATGTTCTTTTCTTGCTTTGACCGTATTATTAGGTCATTCTAGCCAATCAATTTATTCTTTAGGAAATAGCTACCAGTACAAAAACGTAGCAGTTGCAGGAGGATTTACATTATCTTATATCTGCTTCTAAACGTTGATAGTCAATATATAGTCATGATTCCCGAAATTGTAAGGTTATGGAGCTGTTCCTGCAGTTGCTGCGCTCCCACCTACAGTCGTTCCACCAGGGTGCGCTAACAAAGACACCAACTCAGCGGAATAGTCTACCAAGGCCACCCACATTAGCACCGCCGATTTCAGGGGCCATGACAATGCCAGCCACCAGTACTTCTGCACCAGCTTTCTACCAGGGCAATCCATCATCAAGCGCAACCACAAACTTTGAACCCTTTACTACTTCTGCACCGTAATACCTTACGGACGAGCTTATTCCAGAAACCTGGTTGAGATATGAACTGTGGATTTTACATGCTCTTTATTTTGATTGTGTGTTTTATCTGACAGCCTCATCCGAAGATTTAACCAATTGGTACACCATTTATACGGTTTATTTCTTCAGTTGTCTGAGCAAATACTATATTAATGCACCCAAACAGTGTTAGATTTGAAGATACTTAGTCTGGTTACTCATCTGATTTGGTAATTTTAGTACAATGGCTTTCCTTTTAAAGTTGTCTTCCAATTGTCATGGCCTAAATAAAGGAGAAGCCAGTTAATTAACCGGCGCTTTCTGTTTTTTAAATTGATAAAACGTCTCATTTTAAATTACACTTTTATCTTTTTTATTAATATATATTTATAATACATCCATCTTGGAATTGGCAGTTTCATAAATATATCCAAATTTTAAAATTGTCAAATTTGTTCTTACAGGTTGCCTAGGTTTTTTGCATCGTAAATAAAGATCTGGAATATTCTCCAAAGAATGGGACTTATACAACTATATTTCAATTTCAAACGATACCCATACCCACGATAGAAGACTGATTCCTTTATGAACAGATTAGTTGTCTACTCGGAGTTTGTTCATGTATTATTTTTTTTCTGTAACTAATTTCTGTACTAGTTTGAATTGGTACGTTAATACAATGCATTTATGATACTGACCTCACGGCGAATATATCAATCAAAATTTTCGTTTTACATTGATACCCCAATAAGGAGCAATGTACAATTATCGAATCATATTTGACAAAGAAAAACTTATAGGAAACAATAGATTTGGGTTGGTGATCTGTACAATGGGCTCGGCGAAGCATTTCCGGTCGCTAGCTTGTTCTTCGCATAGCAAAGCTGCACGCAAAAACAAAGAACAAAGCTGAACATGCTGCAATATAACATAAAGGACGCTGAAAATGGAACATCATTGCTTACGATTTCACTAGCAAGGATTGCTTCCCTAGGTTGCATGGACCGGCTCAAGCTCTCCGGGTTTTATTCATGAGACGCGAGATAATTTCCTCTGGTGTATTCCATACTAAGACCTCGTCGGAATCTTGCCCTTAAACACTACCTTGTTCCATGGGTTTCAAAAAGAGTAGCTTTAGGTATCCAACGGCGAAAGCATCGTCTATTTCCTTGGAGCTCCATCAGCTGGTGATTGTGTATTATTCTGTGACTCTTTCTTTGAGTTGGTAACCTTCCCCTTTTCAACTTCAGCCTCTTTCTGTGTCTTTTTCTTCTCCAACTCTAGTTGTTTGCTGTTATCTTCATGGGCATTCGAGAACAATTTAACAAAGTTGAAAAGTGTCGAAACAGTTGCATTAAAACCGCATAGGCTATGAGAATTTGCACACAAGGTAGTCATGATGAACTCAAATCGGTAATATACTCATCCAATATCAGTATGGTAAAATGAGATATATTGCAGACAAACAAGCATCACATTCCAGATATAAACACCGCACGGAGACTAAATAAGGTTAACGAAGTAAAGGAATCGTCTATAATAAAAACACCGCATGGAAAACTAAATCATAATCGAAACGTCGTTGCGCGCCTAGAAAATTAAAAAAAATAATCAAACTTCAGTTACCCAACCAGTGATTGCTTAGTTGGGACCGTCTTTACCTTGCTCGAATGGACACCGAGTAGGATCTTCTCCAAAGTAAAGAGCTAATGCATCAGCATTCCGGCCCTGGAAAGGTTCAAAAAACATGAATCTTCACTGTAAAAGCATCAAAAGAAGTGTCAACAAGCATACCACACTGGAATATAGAGATGTTAGGGATCTAACTTCTGCTTCAGCACCAGCCAGAAACCCCTGCAGACTTTTTAGGGTTTGAGTCGCGCCCATTTTTCGTTGATCCGGTAGACTTTTTTGTGACCCAGCGTCCGAAGACCAAGCATAGTCCACCACCAGATGCCTCTGTATCATAATGGATATAGAATGAAAACTACAAGCAAACATCAAAAATGCTGAATTTACAACTACGATAATTTACCAGTAGCACCGGTGTATACAGTAGCACTTGCGATGAGATCCTGCAGGCCCACCCGTCTACACAAGTTTGAGAAAGACATTAAGTACACTCCTGCAACAAACGACGAGCATGACCATTATTCAGATTTCTAACTGTTAATCTACTCTACCTGATGCTTGCTTTTCCAACGTTTGAATTACAATGTGGAAAAGGTATTCATTCCTACAAGATAGTAACGGTTGCTGACAATCACGAAGCATTTCTTGCCTTATCATTATTATTAGAGACCCCCAAAAAAAAAGATTAACACACTTGACAGATATTACAAGGAAGGAACTATGAGCGTTCAACAGAATAGAATCATTGACAAATTTCACAAAATCATTGACAAACTTTCAATACCTATTAGCAAAATCACAAATTCACAGAATCGGAAAATAATGAACCAGAATCGCAGCAAAATAATGACAGAACAGAAGCTATTATATATCAAATATCTGCTAGGACTTCTTTCTGTTATTTTGAAACAGCTTAAGATAAATATCATAAGAATGTACATTATGGCTAATTTTTGTGAAAGTAAACCTACATCAGGTCCAAATATTATGCTTAATCTATATTAAAAAACAAGCAAAACAAAGTTAATCACCGAAAACTTCACAAAATCACTGAGAAAGCAGGAGAAGCAGCAAAATTTGACAAAAGCACAGAAAAATTGCATTAGGGCTTCGGCGACTTCTTGGATAGGGCTTCGGAGAGGGGAGGAGGAGGGGAGGAGTCGGGTCGGATCGGCGCAGGCGGCAGGCGGAAAATCGCAGGGGCAGGCACAGGCTTCGGACGCGAAAGAGAGAGGGCGGTGGGGGATCGTCGGACCACGGCAACGAGGGAGGCGACGCGGGATGTAGGCGGAAAGTCGCACATTAGGTTAGGGTTCGCGAGAGAGGGGGGAGTTGCGGTCGTGAGAGCAAAATCTGCGAGAAGATTGCCCTTTTGATTTTTTGTTTTTGTCCACGCAGCGCACCATCCGTGCAGCGCGACGCCACGTAGGAGTCGTCCGCAGCGCGTCCGCAGCCCGTGTCCGCATGTGATCAGTTCTGTGTGTGTATATATATATATATATATATATATATATATATATATATATATATATATATATATATATATATATATATATATATATATATATATATATATATATATATCATGTTTGCAATTCTTCATTTTATCTCCAACAAAAACCTAGCTTCTCCAACCACAAGTTTTGACGCCAAGCATGAAACCTGCCTCTTTCACCCATGGAGTGTCATCCAAGGCGAGATTGATATAACTGGGTCCTGCTTCTCCTTCCGAGAATAAACAGATTGCGTCCGAGTCTTCCTTATTGAAGTCCACAGAAAGAACGTCATAATCTGATGGTAAATCTAGTTGATCCATGACGGTTGCTCGGACTATATTGCCTGTTTTCCTTTTGCAGTCTCTTGCAAAGTGGCCTAGTTCTCCACAAATGAAACACTTACACTTCTTTTGCTGATCTCCCTTCTTCTTTTTGAATACCCTAATGTGGGAATCATGGGGCTTGCCCTTGTAAGTTTTAGACTTCCTAAGTCCATATTTCTTCTGCTTATTGTAATACCCGGGTATAGGTATTTTGTTGTAGAATGTCAGGTCCTTCACACTTTTTTGTATTGCCGCTTTCTTGCAAATTTCCGCCAAGTATTGATAAGTAAAATGAATGTTTGGAATAATACCTACTTGGATGGCCGGATATTTGGCTTTGAAGGCTGCTTCTATTTCGTTGCCAATAATGGGTGGCATTTTTCTGAATAGCTTGTCAGATAGTTCTAGACTGATGAACATCCTTCCAGATTTTGCTGCTAGCATTTTATAATCATTGAGATAGTTGAAGATGTCCTTCATACTATTATAGCTCAGTCTTTCAATATCGATGTATGCTTGGTCCTGCTCTACGGTAGATCCCTGGTAGGGGTTTTCTAGCAAAAAGGATCTTCTGATGGCTGAAAGAATGTTTTGTGTTTCCCTTGCCATTTGCACAAGGGATTCATACTCCGCTGCATATGTCATTCACCATTGGATCCACATTTTCTTTTCATTTTCTCCTAACAAATTTTCTATAAACTGTACTTTCTGCGCATTATCAAGCCATGTTTTTTGATTCACCAAATTATTTGTAATGGATTCCCATCGGGATATTACCTCAGAATATTGCCCAATATCTTCAGGCAGGATTAAGATGGCTTTATCATTGGTTTGGGCTGATGATAGCATCCATGGTTGATAGTTGTATCCACGAGGTTTGAAGTTTCCCATGACTTGAATTGGTTCTCTTCGTTCTAGTCTTGTGTTGACCTGCACAGGTGGGTAATTGACTTGACTAATAAGAGGTTCTTGAGGAGGATTGTACCTGGCTATAGCATTGCTTAATAGTGCATTTTCATTGGTTACTTGTTGCATCATGCTTCGTAAAATTGGATACTCCAGCTTCTCCAGTTGTTCTATCAGTGGGTCATCCGTTCCTACATGTGCCGCTTCCTGTGTAACGTCCCAAAATTTCCATTTTTAGTCTTAAAGTCCTTAGAATTATTTAGAAATGGTTTAGAAATATTCTAGATATTTTTAGGAATTTTTAGAGTATTTTTATGGAATTTTCCGAGTCCATTTGGTATTTTTGGAAAAAGAAAAAAAAAGAAAAAAGGAAAAAAAAAATGGAAAAACCAATTAAGTGCAGGAGTAATGATTGGTAGAGTGAATTTGGGAGAGTGAATGACGTCCAGTTAATGTGTACATGTTCGATCGACGATCGGACACCACCGGCGGCCTCTGATTGTCGTCCCGAATCAAACTATACCTTGGGAGGACGGTGAACTCGTCAGGATCGCCGGCAACGGTGAACCCATCGAAATCGACGGTCAATGATGTGAGATCGCAATTGTAGCGATCCCCGACGGGTTCACCGTACCCCCCAGGGTATAGTTTGGTTCGGGGCGGCGGCCGAAGGCCGCCGGTGGTGTCCGATCGTCGATCAGACGTGTATACAATAACTGCCACGTCATTCACTCTCCCATTCACTCTCCCAAATTCACTCTCCCTATTATCACTCTTAAGTGCAGCGGGTGGATCGAACCCGCGACCACCCCGAGACCACACAAGCGCGCAACCGGCTGGGCTAGGGGTATCAAGCACAGCAAAGGGTGGAGAGACTTATATTTAAGGGGTAGTTACGTCGATCCGCCCCATAGGTATAAATAGATAATTAAAGAGAGAAGTTTTATTTCTCTCCTCTCCAAACCCTCACCATCCGCCGACCCCTCTCCCTCTCCTCTCTTGGGCGACGCCGACCAACATCAAGGCCAAGAGGGCCGGCCAAGACTCTTCTCCAAGAGATAATTCTATATTCGGGATCCCCGCGGCGAGAGGAACGCGTAGACGTGAAGAATTCTCCGAGATCTCAAGTTTCTCTCGAGTCCTAGACGTCAATCTTGGTTGTAAGTCCAAGATATCAATGTAAGTACTGCTCACCTGCAGTAAGAGGCGGTTTTTCCGCGAGAATTTCCTTTAAAAGTTTTTAAAAGAGATATTTCTTTTTTGTTTGAGTTTTTGCATGTGATCTTAGTTCATTATATGCTTATATATATGTTGATTAATACCCTATGTGAGTTTAGGGTCCAAGAAAAGCTATGAGAAAAGAAAAGAAAAGATAAAGATAAGAAAAGAAAAGGCCAAGGCCTTAAGAAATCCCCAAAAGTCAAGACTTAGGGATTTTAGCACGCAAGGTGCTCCAGAAAATGCCAAGGCATTTACAGATAAGAAAGAAAAGAAAGAAAAGCTATTTTATTTTATAAGGCCAGTACCCGGCGTCCAAGGGCGTCGTTAAAGAAATCCAGGTGTCCAATTCCAAGGTCTTGGCCCTGGTAGACCAAAGTCTGCTCTATTAGGATTGGTGGCTCGCTACCCCAACCTTTTAGGGAACGCGCATATGAGATGGTACTTACGTCTTCAGTGGATCCAAGTGATTATTATTTTCAAGTATATGCTTTAGCAAAGTTTCGAAAATTTAAAGAGTTTTCAAAAAGTTAAAGAATAGCTAAAGTTTCCAAGTTGAGCCAAGAAAAGTAAAATGAGATTTATTATTGCTTGAGAATGCATGTTTTGAGCTATACATGTCCTTAGTTTTTCTTTCAAGCATATTAGTATCTCATATGATGTTCAGTTTGATCTAGAAGCATGTTTGCATATTTCGAGTTTTTGTGAGCTAGATAGTACTTACTAAGCTTTTTGCTTACTAGTTGCATTTCCTCTTATTGCAGATAAAGGTAAAGGCAAGCAATTCTGAAGGAAGACAATGAGGCGGTGCTGAGTAGAGTGTGTGTGGTGGCTGATTATGGAGAGATCTTTGGTGCAAGACAATTTAGCTATTAATTCACAATGTTATAGATCATTTGAATTTTAAGTTCTTGCTTTATAAAGTTTAGCGAACATTTGAGTTTTGGACAGTTTTACATGCTCAATTTCTTAGAGTAAAGATTTCATGTCATTTCATTTAGCTTATATATTCTTATGCTTGCATTAGATGAGTGGAAATGTGAGTAGATGGAGATATTGATACTTTGTTAGGAAAATAGACACATGTGCCAAGATAGTATCAAATTCCCTTTGAATTAAGTTTTATTGCTTATAAATGTTTAGAAAAGTTGCATTCACATTTCATAATGCTTTAGCAAGGTCATAGAACATGTATTTGGTGTTATGAATGTATAGAAGTCAAGATTGGTACAAACTTTAGTGTTAAAGTTCATATATCTTGAATAGTTTATTTTCTTCCGCAAAAGTCCAAATTTCAAGTTTATGGATTCGTTTTGATTGGCTAAACTCATTAGAAAACTGTCATAGAGTGTAGAAATGGTGTCATGATTCCATATGGCTCGAAATTATAGGTTTGGAGGAGCTGTGAAGTAACTGGCCGAAACCTGAGTTTCGAATTACAGGCCTATCAGTCGACTGATACCTGCAGTTTGAGTTGGGCGAGGCAAGCTTCAAGTGTACCAATTGCGAGCTTTTGAGATAGTAAGTGTGATATGTTAATATGCATGATTGCTTAAGTTAGAATATGATTGTTAGATGAATTTAAAAGTTTTAAAAAAAAAAGATTTCCGCATTTTTAGTCATGTATCTAAAGTCGAGAAGTAGAGAAAAGTAACGATCCGTCTAAGGTAGAAGAAGGCGGGTCGCTACATCCTGGGCTTCATTCTTCTTGGATGGATTATCTTGCTCATCATTGTTTATTGATAATTGAGTCATTTGCTTTGGTAAGTTTTCCTCTTGTGCTGAATAGTATCTTTCTTTAGCTTGCTCAAATTGTTCCACGGTTTGCCTCTAATACTCATCTGAGTCTGTGTCTGAGTCATCCCATTGAGGTACTTGCTACTAATCATTCTCAGGTAATACTGAATTTGGGGAAATTGGGTAGTCTGTCTCCAGATTTTCTAGTTCCATGAAATAGGAACCAAAATCTTCTTCTTCTTTAATTTGAGGTGCAAACTCACATGGGTCGAGGTCTTGATCTTCCTCCCATGGTGTGTCTTCCCAGATACTTGGAAAGACTGCTTCTTTCTTCATGTCCCCGTCTTTGTTATTTTTTGTCATTGTCTTCACCATCATCATCATCATCATCATCCCACTGGGGTTTAGTGGGAATCACCCAGGGCTGTATAGGTGGGGCTGTATAATTGACATAATAATTATATTTACCGCTGGGTTCCCCCAGGGTATCCCACCTGTTATTGGTATCCGAGTAGCCGTATTCTTCGTGGAAGCCAGATACCTCATGGAAAAGAGGTAAGACATATTCGCCGGCAAGGATCCCAGCGAATTCTTCTTCTCCTTCATCCTTGATTTCTTCAATATCCATGCTGCTTAGTCTCCTTGGTTGGGGATTTCCTATTGATTGATACCCCTGAAAGGAAAGAGAGATAGATCCGTCCAATAAAGTTGTGGTTCTTACCGCTTGTGGGTTACGAATTTGACCAGCCAATGGTGGCTGCAGGGTCCATCTCATTCCTTATAATTCTCTTATTGTTCTTGGTGTGGCTGATACCGCATGAATGCCGGTGCTGACCAGGTAGTCCGCTACATTTTGAACATTATAACGGAAACCCGCATGGCTTGTGTTGGTAAGTCTCCCAATTAGCCCTCTGGTAATTAGTAAATTTGATTCAGCCATGTTCCAGTCCTCGTAGCCATGTGTCTGAATGGCTAATTCAATATGATGGTAGAAGTCTTCCACGCTTATTAGCATATTCGGGGCAATATACACCAGTTGTGTACACCCAGAAAGATCTACCTCCATTGTGCCGATGATAGATCTGTCATCCCTCCAACCTGTGTCTCGGAGGACAACTAAGGCGTTGACTCCTGCATTCCTACGATGCAGAGCATGTATTCTGATCATTACTAATCCTAGGTGGATTAGTTGCATACCTTCACGTCGCAGAATTGCGTAACTCTCCTGGTTGATTAGGGGTAGATTTTGCTGCCCCCCTGTTACCAGGATTATTGTTTCAGAATAGTGTTGATAGACTCGATGTCGTGGCTCCGACCAGTTGGTTGAGTAAAGAGTCTCTGCTGGGACTAGCGAGGCCCTTCTTCTTTGGAATAGTTCCAGCTCTGTCTCAGGGTTCAATTGGCTTTCCAATGTTCTTGACCCATTTCTTGAACTATTCATCCTTCTTTGGGCTTCATATCTAAGCCTGGCCATCCTTCGATAGCTTCTTATTTGGTCTTCCTGGGAAGAGGTTGCCGGGTCTGGTGCGTTTGTTGTACTCACTTCAGTAATTGTGGGTCTATTTCTTGTTGTCATCCTACTTCTTTTCTTCTTCGATCACCAGCTTTTTCTTTTCTTCCTTGAATATCTCCAATGGATCTTGATATACGTAGAATGGTTCTTTCTTAAGAGGGGCTGCCTTTACTGCTCCCTGTCAAGCCTTCAAGTTGTTTAGCAAGATGTGCTACTTGCTCAGAATTGCTAGAGGCCGGTTTTACCAGAATCCGGTCTAGCTTTTCATTGATTCTTAACAGTAATTCAATTATAGTATTGATTTGTCTGTTGATATCTTTGTTGGTAGCTTCCTTTGCAATAATAAAGTCAATAGCATGTGAACTGACCTTTTCAGTGTTGGCTAATGGCTCATCATAGTCTCTGGATTTTGAGGAGGAGGGTAAGCTCATGACACTTGTCTTTTTACCTCACGCATTATTTCCTCAATGCTTTTGACTTGGCTTCGTAGTTCTTTAGTAAGGGCTACCACTTGTGTTTCAATTGGAGTTAGAGGCTTATTATACAGAAGCTCCTTTTATAGTTGAAGTACAGCGTGTTGTAAGTCCTTCTGTACCTTCAGGGATTCCTGCAAAGTCTGGATGACTTCCAGGTGATTTTGCTTTAAAAGATCAAGCAAAGTCCTATATTCAGTGATGGACACTTTTGCATGTAGTAACAGTCGATCATAAATTACACTAATGTTATTGGAAATTCCTTTAAGAGAAACGTTTGTTTCAAGGTCGAGATATTCTAGGTTCGTAGTTCTAGAGTTTTGATACCAATTCTTAATCGATTGTTCAAATTTTTCAGACATAATCCCTTATAAGGTAAATTATTTTTAGTTCCTTACCCTTCAAGCTTACCATGAAACCAAGGTTTAGGTCTTTAACCGCCTCCTGCCTCTGCGACCTTACTAAAGCCTTTCGCAGCTCCATATAGGGTTTGGACGCTAAAGTAATTTACTATATAAAGGAAAATAAGTCCTAGTGTATGATCAATCTATTAATTCATGGCTCATACCTTTCGAAGACTGCTTGCTAGAACACCTCGTAAGAGATTTAGCCTGAAATCATTGCTTGTAAACTTCGCTCTGATACCAAAAAGAAACGGAAGGCGGAAGATGGTTTATTTCACATAATGATGGATTACAAGGATCTTGAGAGTATGGGCACTAGAGCACTTGAACTCTCAGATTACAAGCAAGCAAACAAGCAAACTCACAACTGACTAGGTTCTTAGTAGAGCTCCGGATTTCTTCCGTGTGTTCTGCTAAGAGCTTCTAAGGGGTTTTTATAGGGCATATGAGGAGGTAAAGAGATAAGGTGAGACCGATCAGGGAAGGCCCTGATCGGTTTGGCACCTCGGTCACGCATGTGGTCCGCTCGAAGCGGTCCGCAGGAGAGAAGAACTATATATATATATATATATATATATATATATATATATATATATATATATATATATATATATATATATATATATATATATATATATATATATATACACGATTTTGATCAGGTGCGGACCGCACCTGCGGACAACGCCTGATCGGTCACGGTGACCGATTAGGCCACGCCTGATCGGTGTACCTCGACGGGTTCACCGTACCCCCTAGGGTTCATCGCTCATCCCCTGGATTATAGTTTTGTTCGGGGGTGGCGGCCGAAGGCCGCCGCTGGAGTCCGATCGACGCTCCCAGTGCACGCCGTGCGTCCCGTGCATGACCGATCAGGGAACTCCCTGATCGATCGTCCGCACGTGGTCCGCATCTGATCACTTTTATATATATATATATAGGAGATTGATACTGTGCGCGAGCAGCCCATGCGCGTCCATGCGCGATTCCAATTTTTTTTTATAAATGAAACAATTCCTCACAAAACTAATTTTTATTAATTTTTTTTCCTCCTCCCACCGCGCTGCTCGTCTTCTTCGATGGCGCGGCAGACGGCGGACGGAGGCGGCGACGGGCGGAAGCGGCGACGGCCGGAGGGGGCGACGGCGGGCGGAGGCGTCGACGGCGGACGGAGGCGTCGACGGCAGCCGTAAGCGTCGACGCCTCCGCCCGCCGTCGCCGCCTCCGTCCGCCGTCGCCGCTTCCGCCAGCACGGCCTCGCCGCTTACGGCTGCCGTCGACGCCTCCGTCCGCCGTCGACGCCTCCGCCCGCCGTCGCCCCCTCCGGCCGTCGCCGCTTCCGCCCGTCGCCGCCTCCGCCCGTCGCCGCCTCCGTCCGCCGTCTGCCGCGCCATCGAAGAAGACGAGCAGCGCGGTGGGAGGAGGAAAAAACAAAAAAAAATAATAAAAATTAGTTTCGTGAGGAATTGTTTCATTTATAAAAAAAAAAAATTGGAATCGCGCATGGACGCGCATGGGCTGCTCGCGCACCGTTTCAAAATATATATATATATAATCTTGCGGACCGCATACGCGACACCTGCTTGATCGGTTAGGTTGACCGATCAGGGGAAGAGGGAAGTCCCTGATCGATCAGCCGTTACCCAATGCCGACGAGTTCACCGCTACCCGACGGGTTCACCGTACCCGTTCACCGCTACCCCTAGTGTTCACCACACCTCCCTAAGGTTATAGTTTTGTTCGGGAGTGACGGCCGTAGGTCGCCGATGGTGTCCGATCGACGATCGGCCACCATCGGCGCAACGCCTACGTGACCGATCAGGCAGTTGCCTGATTGCCTGATCGATTGACACTGCGGTCCGCACCGCGCGGACCGCAAGAGATCAGAATTATATATATATATATACACACACACGGGGTGCGGATCACAGCGCCTGATCGATCAGGTAACTGCCTGATCAGTCTAGCAAGGGTGTTGCACCGATGGTGGCCGATCGGCGGCTATATATATATATATATATATATATATATATATATATATATATATATATATATATATATATATATATATATATATATATATATATATATACTCACTTTTTATAAAGAATAGAGAGTTTTTTTTTTGGCAAAAATCTCCGCCACTCACTTTTTATAAAGGTTCATCCTAATATATAAATTTTATATATATATATATATATATATATATATATATATATATATATAACGTATATATATATAGTTTTTATATACTCAATTTTTATAAAGGTTCATGCTAATATATATATATATATATATATATATATATATATATATATATATATATATATATATATATATATATATGTGGATATCCACGGCCGACGTGACAATGTTTTTTTATTATTTTCTTTACCCGTGAGTATGGCCATTTAAGATCTTATTTTTAAAATCTTGAAATTGAATTATTATATTAAATAAAAATAAATAAAAAAATAAATGCCCACAAAATATAAGTTATATCGATATGCTGTGAAACTCGTCCGCGACGATGATTCGAACATCTAGACGTATATATTCATTACAATATTTTTTATTTATTTATTTTTTAATACCTAAGTTAAGTCAATTAAATTTTATTTTTAATATTTAAGAGTTGAATTGTAATGTTTAAACTTTAAAAAAATTAAGTATTCACGGGATATATATTTAGGATGCTTAATAATATTTTTTTATTTTATTTATTTATTTTACTCAGGAGTTAAGCTGATTAGATTTTACTTTTAGAGTTTAGGGGTTGTATTACATATGCAAACTAAAAAAACTCATTAATAGTTTTAGAGGATTTCGATCAGATCCATTCCAAGTATTGTATATTCACATGGCTCACATGAGTCCAAATTAATATGCCCTTATTTATTGTTTATAGACATTTTTGACATTGCTCCAAATGATTTGAATCTTTTTATATGTTATGGTGCTGGTATGAGAAGATCAACACCACCTTGACACTAATCTTCGAAAACTAGCACCAACCATTTTGATGAGAACCCAAGGTCACATTAGTGCTGATTTTGTAAAACCAACGCTAATGTTGTGTTGGTTTTTCAAGATCAACGTCAAGATTTGTGCCACTTGATACATGATCATAATTTCTTGTGGAAGTCTCGGAACTATAGATGGAGGTCATATATATTTTTTAAATATTCAACCCTTCCATCTTATACCAACGTAGGTGCTGGTTTTGAAAAACCAACACTAATGTTCCATAAGATTGATGTGGAATGTGAATTTGTCAACACTTAAATTTTCTCGCACTGTGAGATACAACATATCTGATAAAGTATAATCAATCAACAAAATTACTAGAGATCCCATTATATCATTTTCATCTGCACGATAGAAATTTAATAGTTTGAAGTTCAACTTTAAAGTATATTATAGAGGAATAAAACTAACAGAAATAGAAGAATTATTAAATTTTATAGCTACGTGTGATTAAGAGAGTGATAGTAGCGATAAATGATATCCCCGCACACCCTTACTCTCACATTTGATATTAATTTGAAACTATAATAGATAAAAGACAAACACTCAACAAACCTTTGTAACACCTTCTTGTGTCATTTTAAAACATGAGTACAAAAAGGAGAGGAGAGAGATGGCCAACATAGTTTCAACGAAAACCCTAACTCGCTTGCCGTGAGCTGAGAGTTGAACAATATGACCTCTATTTAAGATTAAAACTGGGGGAAGAAAGGAGTAGAAGAGAGACGAAGAGGGTTTAAGCTTTTTTTTAAGACGAAGAGGCGAGCGATGGAAGAGAAAGAGTAAAATTAAGTCCGCACGAAGGAAGAAAGAGATTTAAAAAAAATTAGTTTTGGCTACATCAGGTGCCCACGTCGAATGTCGTCCAGGATATCATTTATGTTATATATAGAGAGAGGGAGAGAAAGAGGAATGATATGTTGTATGATTGTGCCCGATTTTCATTGTAGTAGTTTTTTTTTTGCTGTAGCAGTGACAGTCGTTAAGTCTATATTGTAGCAACTATGCAGTTGTAGATGTTACATCGTGATCATGATTTATTAAGTTTGTGTTGTAGTAGTTACGGAATCGTAGCTGCTACAATATAATCATGATTTATTATGTATGTCTTGTAGCAATTATGGAATCGTAACTGCTGCAATCGTAGTAACTATAATTTCGTAGCTGCTATAACATATAGTTGTTACAATTGCTAAGCTACATTTCCATAGTTGTTACAGCGTTGTTATGATTTGTTTAATCATGTTATAGTAACTATGGTTTTTATAATTGTTATAACACATATGTAACGTTGGAGCAGCTATGGACTCATTTTATGTTGTAACATTTATGAAATTGCAGTTGCTACAATATAGTCATGATTTATTCAATCACCACTACCGGAAAAAAAAACCAAAAGATAACATTTTTTATGCATTGCCTATGTGGCTGAAAAATTTTTGTTAATAATACTGTTGTTAAAAATCCGCTCAAAGGCAACGCTTAAAAAAATATTAATTTTTACAAAAATAACACTTTTGCAATGTTTAGAAAATATTATTTTTTCTATTTACAAAATCATTGTCTATTATATAACACCAATTAAAATACCATGAAAGTACAATTGATCAATACTATTGAATCAGAAATATATTATACAATTCAAATAGAAAATATACAGACATAATTCACAATCTTTGAATTCATGTTAAGGCTATACAAAAGAAAAATCCTAAAAATTAGATACACATATTAGTTCTAACATATCTTGCTTCGTGGATTGAATCTTTTTGGTAATATTATATTTTCTCAAAAATATATGAGGATTCTTCTTGACAAAACAAAATTTTCACTTCTAATTTCTTTTTGCATTCGTTTGTAAGAAAGAAAATTATTATATTATAATTAAGATAAAACAACTCACATAATAAATACATTAAATTATTATATTATATTATAATTAAGATAAAGCAACTCATATAGACATATATCTTATTGAATATCTGTTCTGCTAGTGCTATAGATTGTCGGAACCAAACAGTAGTTTATGTTGACGGTCCTATGATCTTTTTGTAATCTCCGCGGTATTTGACTTAGTCGATTTTACTCGACCGTCGGAACTTCCGGGAGGTTGCTGCCGGGAGGTAGCAAACTGAATTTGTTTACGTCGAGGCTAGTGTTGGACACTATCTCCGTAAAACGATATTGCTCCGCTACGGTGCTCACGGATAGCAGCAATTCGTTCCCAAGATACGACGGCGTCCTCTCGGAATAGTAGTACTTCAAATTCCGAGACCGACGAACCTTTCCGTAGGATTTTCGGACTCTCGATGCAGAAGATGAGCTCTCTAATGCTTAGATGCTTGAATGCTTCGAATGATTGAATTAATGAAATGATCTAGTGGAGGGTTCTATTTATACTGAGTGAAGAGGTAAGTATCCTTTGGTTCGGACAGATCTGGACCGTTCATAACGAAAGGGTATAACCCTTTAAAGGTCATTTAATCTCGTCCATTGATCTGAAGAGTTATAACTCTTCAGATCAATCTTGATCTCGGCCGTCAGATTAGAACATTTAATCCGACGCCTCAGATCCATTCTCCCTCTTCACATTCAAATCTTTGATCCGACGCTCCAGATTGCACCTTCTTACGATCTGGCCAGATCTTTGATCTGACGGCCATCATTGAACGTATCTTGAACAATTAATTTCTCATTCACCCTTAATCGGTTTTGAGCAAATAAATGGTCCAGATTTATCTACGCAAAACGTAGATTTCGATTTTGAAGTCAAACTTGACTTTCAACGATCGATGGCATCAAAATCGTATCCAACAATCCCCCACATGAATGAAAATTAATGCATTTATTGCATGTATGCATACTGACACTTTACAAGAGTCCAATCGATAAGTCAATGCATCGGGATAGGTAGTTTGTGGCTTTGAACCTTCCGTAGTGGAATGCTATCGAGTATACTAGGCTGCGCAGTGAACGTGATGTCTTGAACTGCTCAGCTGTTGGTGTATATTATGACAATAACACCCACACAGAGACTCATCTCACCTACTTTTAGTTCTCATGGGTTGGTTCCGTTTCGGCCATGGACACCATCTTGGATTCATGAGTGTTTCATTGAAGCGGTCTATCTTCACACTCACATAGATGACACTTCTATCAAGAGTATCCTACTATACTCCACCTTGTAAAGGTATAGAAGTCATTAAAAGCATAAGCTTAGCCTCACTACATGTGGTAGGGCAGCACCAATTCATCCTAGGATTGGGATAGAGATAACACATCTCTTGTGCTGTTACACAACTTCTGTAACTTCGTTGTCCCATTGAACCAAGATCTTGGGATCTCCAGTCAACAAAGTTGGGTTACCGCTACAGCCATTTTTAGTTGTAGATTTTTAATCCCATTCCTCTTGATGAGCAGTATACTTGATCTCGATTTAGCCCCTTCGTAAGGGGATCTGCCAAATTATCTTTAGATTTGACATAATCGATTGCAATCACTCCATTCGAGATCAACTGCCTAATGGTATTATGTCGACGGCGTATATGTCGTGACTTACCATTGTACATGCTACTCTGTGCCCTTCCAATCGCCGATTGACTATCACAGTGGATAAGTACGGCGGGCACAGGTTTCATCCAGCTCGGAATATCTTCCAAGAAGTTCCGCAGCCATTCAGCTTCTTCAGCTGCTTTGTCAAGTGCTATAAACTCGGATTCCATAGTAGACCGAGCAATGCACGTCTGCTTAGTGGATTTCCAAGACACCGCTCCCCCACCGATCGTGAATACATATCCACTAGTGGATTTGGAGTCTTTTGTATCCGATATCCAATTAGCATCACAATATCCCTCTAAGACAGCGGGATACTTTCCATAATGTAATCCGTAGTTCATAGTATATTTCAAATATCTAAGAACTCGCATTAATGCTTTCCAATGAGTGTCGTTTGGATTACTCGTGAAACGACTCAATTTGTTGACCACACAGGCAATATCCGGGCGAGTGCAGTTTGTGAGATACATCAAACTGCCTATTATCCGAGAATATTCCAATTGTGATATGGGCTCACCATGGTTTTTTGCTAAGTGTTGACTTAGATCCATCGGCGTTTTGACAGTAGAGAGGTCGTATGCATTGAACCTTTTCAATATTGACTCTACATAATGGGATTGTTTTAAAACTATCCCATCGGATGTCTTGAGAATTTTAATTCCCAATATGACATCTGCTAGACCCATATCTTTCATGTCGAAATTCTTGGTCAACATTTTCTTAGTATTCATGATTATATCATGATTACTTCCCATTATAAGCATATCGTCTACGTATAGACAGACGATTACATAGCTTTCAGGTGTGCTTTTGACATAAATGCATTTGTCACATTCATTTATTTTGAATTCGTTTGACAGCATTATTTTGTCAAATTTTTCGTGCCACTGTTTGGGCGCTTGTTTAAGTCCGTACAACGACTTAACAAGTCGACACACCTTGTCCTCTTTTCCCGGAGCTACGAACCCCTCGGGTTGCTCCATGTAGATTTCTTCTTCCAATTCACCATTTAAGAATGCAGTCTTAACATCCATTTGGTGTATTTCAAGGTCATACAGTGCTGCTATAGCTATCAGCACTCGTATGGACGTAATCCTTGTCACCGGTGAGTAGGTATCGAAGTAATCTAAGCCTTCCTTTTGCTTGTACCCTTTGGCTACAAGTCTGGCCTTATACTTGTTAACCGATCCATCAGCTTTATACTTGCGTTTTAGTATCCACTTACAACCTAATGGTTTAGTACCAGAAGGAAGGTCTACTAATTCCCAAGTATGGTTATTCATGATGGACTCGATTTCACTATTGACTGCTTCTTTCCACAATGGGGCATCGGGACTAGAGAGAGCTTCGCTTAAAGTTCTTGGGTCTACTTCTGACATGAAGGTCATGAAATCTGACCCAAACGATTTCTCAACTCTAGCCCGTTTGCTCCGACGTGGCTCTTCGCTTTGATCGTCAATAGTTCTTTTATGACAACTAAGTTCTGGAGTGTTATCTTCGTTTGGACTTTCGTTGTCATCACTTTGAACGTTTCCCTTTTTATTTGGGAACACGTCTTCAAAGAATATTGCATTCCGAGATTCAATGGTTGTACCCACATGAATATCAAGAATGTCTGACTTATGAACTATGAAGCGATATGCACTACTGTTTTGGGCATATCCGACAAATATTGCATCGAACGTTTTAGGTCCGATCTTTACTTGCTTTGGCTTAGGTACTTCGACCTTTGCTAAGCACCCCCATACTTTCAAGTATTTGTATGACGACTCGCGGCCTTTCCATAGTTCATATGTCGTTTTGTCATTTTTCTTGTGAGAGATTTTATTGAGAATATGGTTTGCTGATAATATAGCTTCCCCCCACAAGTTCTGGGGTAAGCCTGAATTTATTAGCAAAGCATTCATCATTTCTTTCAGTGTTCGATTTTTACGTTCGGCAACGTCATTCGATTGGGGTGAGTAGGGCGACGTTGTCTGATGAATAATGCCAAATTCTGAGCAGAATTCATCAAACGGTGCACCATATTCTCCACCTCTATCGCTACGAATTGTTTTAATTCGTTTATCAAGTTGATTCTCAACTTCAGTTTTATAGGTTCTAAAAGCTTCTAAGGCTTCGTCTTTACTTCTTACAAAAAAGACATAACAGAACCTCGTGCAGTCATCGATAAAAGTAACGAAGTACTTTTTACCTCCTCTAGTTTGCACGAATTTTAAATCACATAGATCACTATGTATTAATTCTAGAGGCGTCGTTGACCTTTCCACCGAGTGAAAGGGTAGTCTCGTCATTTTCGCTTCCACGCACACTTCACATTTGTGCATTTCGTCAATATCGATGTTCGATAATAAATTTAGCTTGACGAGACGTTTTAGTGTATTATTGTTAACATGTCCGAGTCGATCATGCCATAAATAAAAACACTCAACAACATAGCTGGAAGCTTTTATTTTATTACCATTAAATTCACGATGTACAGTCATTACAACTATCTTGAACAGATTTTGTTCCAAGTATCCCTTACCTATGAAGACCCCGTTCTTCGTAAGTACAAAGTTGTTGGACTGGAACACCAATTTGAAGCCGGCTTTAACAAGTGCCGCTCCAGAAACTAAGTTCTTCCTGATGTCGGGAACATGGAGCACATCAATGAGAGTTAGCTCCTTTCCGGACGTCATTTTCAGAATTACTTTCCCGAGTCCAACAATCGGGGATGAAGCGGAATTGCCCATAAAGAGCGTTCTTCCGCTTATCGGGGTATACGTGGAGAACAGTGCCTTATCTGAACAGATATGGCGTGTTGCTCCAGTATCGATCCACCACTGCCTCGGGTTGTCCACCACCGTATTGGCTTCAAACACGACCGCAGCGAGGTCCAGGTCCATTTCGTTGGAAGTTGCGACCTGGTTTGCAACATCCTTCCAGCCTTTGGTTGGCTTCTTCGGACGTCTGCAGTCTTTGGACATGTGTCCTGACTTTCCGCAGTTGTAGCAGGACCCCTTGAATTTGCCTTGAGCCTTCTTGATTGGTTGTTTTGGCTTCTTGGCTCTCGGTTCCGCCAGGTTGGACATCTCGTCAACTGTCCGCTTTGTTCCTTTAGAGTCGGAAAATTTTTGGTTATCCTCCTCTACGCGCAGCTTCAGGATCAGGTCTTCAAGTGCCATCTCCTTTTGCTTGTGCTTCAGGTAATTTTTGAAATCCTTCCACGACGGAGGGAGTTTCTCGATTACCGCGGCCACCTTGAATGATTCGTTTAGTGGCATGCCTTCGGCGCCCAGATCATGCATTATTATTTGCATGTCTTGGACTTGAGACATTATGCTCCTGGAATCCACCATCTTGAAATCCAAAAACCGGCCGACGATGAATTTCTTCAGTCCGGCGTTTTCAATTTTGTATTTCTTCTCCAGAGATTCCCACAGGGATTTGGCTGTCTCAATTACGCTAAATACGATGTACAACGCATTGTCCAGTGCATTGAGAACGTAGTTGCGGCACAGAAAATCCCCATGTGACCACGCTTCGCGAGCAGCCTGACTCTCGGAATTATTTTCCGCAGCGGCTGGCGGGTCATCACGCAAAAACCGTACAAGGTTTAGCGTGGTTAAGTAGAACAGCATCTTCTGCTGCCATCTCTTAAAATCGGCTCCGGCGAATTTCTCCGGCTTCTCGGCGTGCGAGATGGAGGTCGGTATGTCGTTGATCACGGCCATTTCAGTTTGCCAAATAACTTTATTGTAGAGCAGATTCTCTCAACTTGGTGTGGTGGTGCAGTTGGTTACCACCTTAAATTAATATATAAGAGGTCTCCAGTTCGATTCCTCTTAACATCAATTATTTATAATAATTGCACCAATATCGTTTTACTATTGTTGGCGGTCCTGTGACCTTTTTGTAATCTCCGCGGTATTTGACTTAGTCGATTTTACTCGACCGTCGGAACTTCCGGGAGGTTGCTGCCGGGAGGTAGCAAACTGAATTTGTTTACGTCGAGGCTAGTGTTGGACACTATCTCCGTAAAACGATATTGCTCCGCTACGGTGCTCACGGATAGCAACAATTCGTTCCCAAGATACAACGACGTCGTCTCGGAATAGTAGCACTTCAAATTCCGAGACCGGCGAACCTTTCCGTAGGATTTTCGGACTCTCGATGCAGAAGATGAGCTCTCTAATGCTTTGATGCTTGAATGCTTCGAATGATTGAATTAATGAAATCATCTAGTGGAGGGTTCTATTTATACTGAGTGAAGAGGTAAGTATCCTTTGGTTCGGACATATTTGGACCGTTCATAACGAAAGGGTATAACCCTTTAAAGGTCATTTAATCTCGTCCATTGATCTGAAGAGTTATAACTCTTCAGATCCATCTTGATCTCGGCCGTCAGATTAGAACATTTAATCCGACGCCTCAGATCCATTCTCCCTCTTCACATTCAAATCTTTGATCCGACGCTCCAGATCGCACCTTCTTGCGATCTGGCCAGATCTTTGATCTGACGGCCATCATTGAACGTATCTTGAACAATTAATTTCTCATTCACCCTTAATCGGTTTTGAGCAAATAAATGGTCCAGATTTATCTACGTAAAACGTAGATTTCGATTTTAAAGTCAAACTTGACTTTCAACGATCGATGACATCAAAATCGTATCCAACAGTTTAGAGCACGCTGGCTACTTGTAATTATGAAACAAACCCATGTGCCTGCATTTGATATATATTTTTTGCCACTAGCTCAATAAAAGGACACAAGTGTCATAATGGGAATTGACAGTATTTTCTAATTTAGACAAACAATATTCAACACTAGAAGCTTCAAGCTACTAACTTGAGAAGAAAGTATATAGTTATAGGGAAAATCTTTCACATTGATTTAGCTCATGCAGCCTCAGTCTAGAGGAATCCATATGCAACTAAACAAGGACAATAGGTCAAGCAGTTTTGTGAACTAAGGGGTATTTGATTCAAATTTGTTAATTTAAATGGTAATGAGATTCATTGAAAGGTCAACGGAAATGAGAATCGTGATTAATGCAATGATAGTGTTTGGTTCAAATCTTAAAATGAAAATTATTATTATTGATGATGTTTGGTTGAGTTCAACTTTAATAATAAGAATCTATAAAAATTTCTAAGTTTCCTAAAATAATAGAATTACTACAAAATAGAGAAAATTAAATAAAATGAGTTGAGAGATAAAGTAAAAAAAATATAGAGAGAGAAATTAGGAGAAGAGAGGTAGAAAAAGAAATTAGAAGAAAAAAATAAAAGAAAACATAATAGAGAAAATAAAGATTAAAAGTAGAGAGAGAAAGTAAGATAAGATAGATGTGATAAAAAAATAGAGTAAGAAATCATTTTAAAAATATAGAGAGAGAAAGTGAGATGAAAAAGATAGAAAGAGAAAATGTTATAGGAAATATAGATAGAGAAAGTGATAGTTAATATAGAGAAAAAGTGAAAAATAAAGATAGATAAATTACGATAAGAGAGGTAGGGAGAGAAAGTAATATTGAAAATATAAAGAGAAAGTGAGATGAGAGAACTAGAGAGAGAAAGTTACATGGAAAATATAGAGAGAGAAAGTTATATAGAAAAAGTAGATAGAAAAAGTGAAAAATAAATATAGATAAATTATGATAAGAGAGGTAGAGAAAGAAAATGATATTGAAAATATATAGAGAGATAATGAGATGAGAGAGGTAAAGAGAAAGTGATATAAAAAATGTAGAGAAAGAAAGTGTTATATAAAATATTTTAAAAAATGAAAAATAATGATAGATAAATTATGATAAAAGAGCTAGAGAGAGAAAGTGATATTGAAAATATATAGAGAGAAAATGAGATAAGAGAGGTAGAGAGAGAAATTAACATTGAAAATATAGAGAGAGAAATTTTAAAATGTATAGAGAAGAAGTAAAATGAGAGAATGCAAAAAGGAGATAGAAGAATGAAAAATAAAAAATAAAAAAGGAGCATTGTGGATATATGAAAATAAATGAATGATTAAAGAATTTGATTAATGAGGGAGAGTAAGAAATGAAAATGAGAGAATTATTCTTTTATTTTCATTCTCATTGACACATATCAATCAATGCAATGGAAATAAGTACCATCGATTTCCATTTCTTATTTCCTATTACCCAAAACTAAATGCCCCCTAAGCCGTTTTGTATATATTCAATAATTCCAGTATGCTTAACTCCTATCAAGCCCAGCTCCCACAAATGTCAAAGCAATCATTTGAAGCTCCTCCATGTTCATGAGAGACCTAAAACAATAGTAAGCTTCATGTTTTATCCGATGATGATTAAGATGTAAAAACATAGTATAATGCATGTGTCTTAAGAGATTATGGTTTTCCAGCATAACAATTCTACCCAGCAACATATACATTGATCCCGGCCGGAGGCACCCAGTGCCTTGGTGGTGCGCAGAGCGGATGCACCCAGTGCCTTGGTGGTGCGCAGAGCGGACGCACCCAGTGCGGAGCGGAAGCTCCCTGGGGCGCTATCCAGCCAGCAACGAGCAGGGTCGGTCGGGTCGGCCCCAAGCTCCTCCTGGCTCGGTCGCTTGGACCCATGCCCTGATCCAAATCGAGGTCAGGCGAGCCAGTTGGACGCGTGGTGACCCACGCTCCCCTAACACCGCAGGAATCGAATATCCAGCAGAGTCAGCCGGACATCACCCAACAAACCCCCGACTCAGGGTGTATCTTGCGCCTCAACTCTCCTAGGCGGACGCGTGGCGGCCCATGTTCCCTGGCCATTACCCGACCCGGTCCTTGATACTCAGACCCGCCGGTCGGCGCTCGGGTTACGGACTATCGTCATTATATCCAGAGTACGACCTTGATGTCGGGGTACTACACACCTTACATATTCCTGACACACCTCGCGGTCAGTCCGCCCATTTAATTAGTACCATCGTACTACTCAAGCACCCCGTGCCCCTGCCGCGGTACTCACAAGTGCTATCATACGAGCTGACAGGTATCATACCCTTGTCTCGTCAATACGGACAAGAGTTGTCAGCTCCCCCGGCTATATAAGCCCCCCACTCCTCATTCCGCAGGTATGCGCGCGAGCTCTCTCTGCTACCAGATTTCCATTCGCTACACTATTTCTCCTGCGGATACTGACTTGACTGTCAAAGTGTCTTGCCTGAGAAACTCTCCGATGGATTTACTAACGGTCATTATTTTGTAGGTAAGAGCCAACTCGGGCCAGATCAACACCACTTCGATTACTCATTTCCCTTGAGAAACCATCCTATCATTGGAACTTCTACTCTGCCTTATGACAGGATCATACATCTTACCAGGATTGATTATAATAATAGTTCTATACAAAATAGATATTCTCACAAGATTACAAAAAAAAAAAAGACAAAATTCCATTAACTTTGATGCCTGTGACAACCATTATAATGGCATTCATCTAATTTCGTTTTTAAAGAAAAATTCTATTACAAAATTAGGTTAAATATCCGAAGACAATAATACCAATAAATAAGTAAACCAATAGAATTAAATCACATAACAGTCACCAACTTCCCAACGAATTAAATGAAATTCTCCAAGTATAAGATCTGTATAACTTTAACTAAATGAAAAAAAAGATGATAACAAAATTATTTTCAATTTGCTCATACATAAATTTGAATCTAAATTAAATTACCATGACTAACATTTCATACTTACTTATAAATATAAATTTTATATATTTTATTAATTCGGAATGCAACTTATTAGGGGGCGCTTAGTATAAATTTAGTAATGAGAATGATAATGAGTTTGATTGAGGGGTTTATAAGTTTGATGATAACCTAGTAGGGGTGAGTTATGAAATCAAGGATATCATATCCTTATTTTGATTCCGATTCCCGTATACCAAGCATCATCAATGGGAATGAAATATATTCCATTCACATTCCCACCTTCTAAACTCGTTTATTAAGCGTCCCCTAATTTCTTATATCCATTCTGCAAGAAAAAGAATAAATTTAAAAGGATGCGAAAAGCATAAATTTTATAAAAAAATATATAAAAAGCGATCTGGGTCATGGATGATGGATTCACGTCGTGGGCGTCTGTGCATGCGCCGACGTGTTAGATCAGGATGAATTTGAAAGGATTGATTCGATCTTATAAAATTTTTTTATTAATCATCAAAGATAAATTAAAAAATATTCATGATAAACAATCTAGAAATCCAGCATCGTAAAAATCACATTTTATTTAAAAAAAAAATTTACAATCGACTCATAAATATTTAAAATAATAATTAATTATTCTATAGCTATATCATAATCTCGGGAGCTGTACAGACGCCGACAGATTCGGGACAAGGACGAGGGTGACGGGATTTGATGGGTTTTTTGTTTTTGTTTTTGTTTGGGAATGAGTATGCATTTTAATTTATCAAGGATGAAATAAAAATATGTAAAAGTTTGAAGAGAAACTTTGTGTATAAGAAATAATTTATAATTAAAAAATATATATATATATTTTTAAAGAGCGCTGTCCACTGTTGTCGTATACTTAAAAAAAAAAAAATTATGGACGCGGTTGTAAAACTTATTACAGTAGACACTACAATATAATTCTCTTTCACCCAAAAAATATTAATAGATAATAATTTTTACTAAAAAATATTCTATAAAAAAGAAATACAACTCTTTTAAAAAAAATATTATCTTTGACTATTATAAAATTTAGAAATTCGATTATAATAGATTTAAATCATTCTCTTTATGGTTCAATTTTCCTCTTGAATTTTAGTGTTCCAGATACTCACAGGTACCATATATATTTAGGATTTCAGATTTTATAATTTAGGAGTTAAGTTATAATGGTTTTAAGCTTAAAAATAAATGATTTTTTTAAGGTTTCAGTTATATCAATAATATTTTATCTTTAGATTTAAAGATTTTGTTATACTATTAAATATAAAAAAATTCAAACTATAAAATATTTGAGGTTGGGTTGAATAATATAAACTTATTTATTAAATTTGATTATTTATTTATTTATTATGTTGATAAAATTTGTATTGATAAATATAATTTATAAATTTTTATTCATGAACATAACAACGATCAAGTTTATTTATTTAATTTAATAAATTAAACGATTTTATTTATTTAATTAAGCTTATATATATTAAAAAAATATAAATAAATTTTTACCAAATTGAATATTAAATTTGTTTAAGACATTTAATACATTTCTAATCCTAATTTTAACTTTCAAGTTATTCAGATTAAGAATAAATAATATTAACCAACTTAATAAATTTTTAATATAAAAATATACTATATATTTTATTATTTTTGCCTAAATTATATTTAAAAAGATAATTTATTTTTATAGCTATTACTGTGTTGAAAAATAAGAATATTTTTTTTTACACAAAATGCCTTTTTATTAAAAAAAACAATTTGAGACGTCCTGCTAATTTTATCCTTTATTTTTAATTATATATACATATATATACAATAAGTATTATTATTACACATACTTAACCGGATATAAAATGATTTTCGATCTCTATCTTTATTGCATCTCATCCACTACACAAATAAAGAGTGAGAGAGTTCTTATAAATGATTAATAAAATTAAATAATATTTAATCTGAAATGATCGATTTAACTTTGTGAAATTTTTTTATTAATTATCAAGATAAATTAAAAAATATTCATAGTAGATGATTAAAAAACTCAATTTTCCACTGTTGCATGTTTATTTGGAAGAAAATTTTCTATAAAATTTATCATAATTAAGTATGAAATTGCGAATGTTTAAAAATAACTGATCATTTTTCTATTGCATTGTAGCCCCAGAGGCCATGAAAAGGATTTTCTTTCTGGTAAAAGATGATTCGTTCACCGCTAGACCTCCTGCCAATCTATCTCAAGATTAACATGAAAAAAATAAATCATAAAAATTATTAATCTGGATATTATAATTGACGTATTAGAAAATGGACACAAATTTGATCAGATTTAGACCCAGACTTTTTTTTTATAGGAGGGTTCTCCTGTAAACGATGTTAAATTTTATCGAATAAATTCATTTTTATGGCTACAGTATTAAATATAAGAATATTTTTTTTACACAAATGCCTTTTTATTTAAAAAATTAATTTAAGACGACTTTTTATTTTTATGTATATATATAATAATAAGTATTATTATTAGACCAACATAATAGGATATAAAATGATTTCCAATCTCAATCCTTATTGGCATCCCTAATAATTTAATACTTAAACGTTACAATATCTATTACCTTAGAAAAAAAAATATAGGATTCACATACCATAAACATATTAATATTAACGTTTTTATTTTTTTATATTCGTTTAGCATTTAACACTAATTATTTATGAGGTCCACATACCACGTATACATTCTCTCATATATATACATTCTCTCACATACACATTCTTTATTTTCAATTTTATTTGTGCAATTTTATTGATTATTATTTAAAATAAATTATAATAATATTTTTAAATATATTTATTATTATTTAAAATTAAAATATTATTATAAATTCGAAACGAAATAGTACAACAAAAAAATTTGTTGGGGTTGCAAGATTGCAAATATAGTCCCACATCGAAAACACATGGGAAAGATCATAGGCTTATAAGGAAAAAAGATATCTCCATTGGCATGAGACCTTTTGGGAGAGCCCAAGAGCAAAATCATGAGAGTTTAGGCCTAAAGTGGACAATATTATATCATTGTGGAAATATCTAAATTCCTTTCGTTCCTAACAATTGGTATCAGAGCTAGGTCGCTCTTCACCCGACTAACCGCCGGAAGAAGCACAAGCTAAAGCCATGATCCAGATCTAACCATGTGGGTTAAGTAGACCCGACCCGGAACCGGCCCGGGTCAACGGGTCGGGTGGCCCGTTGACCCGGTTCCCGCACCCAGAAACCGCGAATCGGCGGTTAACTGCCGGCTCAGTGCCATTGGATGGTTTTTTTATTATTTTTTCTTTTTTTGAAGGATGAGATTATTTGACCATTTTTTGAGCAATGACTATGATTTAGTGGTTGTTATGATCCGAACTGTATAAATAGGGAGCTCATTTCATCATTTTCACACACAACACAACTTCTCTTCTCTCAATCTCTAATTCTCAAATCTCTAACTCTCAACTTCTCTCCGCGTTCTTCATTTTTCGACGATAATGGAAGGAGGTCACGGAGCTTCATCATCTCGATCTCAGAGGGGAAAATAAATAGCATATGAGGATCCCAACCTTCAAATTCAATCCACCGATGATGAGACCGAGGCTCAGTCCCAACGCCCTCCGATCCCCGAAATGCAAGGAAGTACCGATGCGATTACTTCTAAGGTTCGGGAAAATCCTCCATTAAAATCGTCTATTTTCACTAAACATTTTGAGAAGGTCACACTTCCGTCGGGAGAAATGTGTGCAAAATGCAAGCATTGCAATGCTTCCTACAAATTCCAAGCCGGCGGCGGCTATGGGTCGTTGAAACAACATGTAGAAACGAAGCACCCGACGGAATATGGGCTTGACCGCTCTCAAACACAATTATCTAGATTTTCTAGTGGTAGTAGTACTGATTCTGGTTTATTTTTATATTCGGATAATAAATTAAGAGAATCATTAACTAAATTTGTTCTGTAAAACATCTTTCTTTTAGTTTTGGATCTAAATGAACATTTAAAGATTTTTGTAAAAAATCTCTTAATATTGCTGCTAAACGTATACCTAGGAATACACTTACTCGTACAATTAAAAGATTAGTAAAACAAGGAAAAATGAATTTAATTGAAGAATTTAGTATATTAAATAATAAAGTTTCTTTATGTTCCGATATTTGGAGTGTTCATTGGCAAACTTATTCTTATATAGGTGTAACATGTCATTAGATTGATAACTCTTTGATCCTTCAAAAAAGATTATTAGCTTATAGAGTTTTTGATGAATCACATACTGCTCATAACATTGCACAATTATTACACATAGTTTTAGAAGAATATGGATTGACTCGTCAAATATTTTCAATATCATTAGAAAATGCTAGTTCTAATACCGCTTCAATAGATGAACTAAAATTTATTTGTCAACCTGTTATTGGTTGTTTATTTTTTTCATATTCGTTGTGTATGCCATATTTTAATTTATATGTTCAAGATAGATTAAAACTTTTACAAAATTATATTCAACCAATTAGAATCACAATTTCATACTTATGATCTCATCCATCTATGATGAAACAATAGGGTAAATTTTGCAAAGCTAATGGAATGAGACCTAAAAAATTTCCACGTGATGTTTCAACACGTTGGAATTCAATATATCAATTATTACAAGATTCTTTTCAATATAAAGATTTATTATGTTTATTTTTTTTGCACAAAATAGTAATACTAATATATATTTATTTTCACAACAATGAAATATTTGTGAAATTTTAAAAGTTTTTAACGATGCAACTGAACAATTTTCTGGTGTTTATTATTCTACTGCTCATTTAATTTTAGTGAATTTTTGTAGTATAGTATTAATATTAAATGAACATGTAAATGATGAAGCTTTAACTTTATGTATAATAGCTATGAAAACTAAATGGAAAAAATATTTTTATTTAATTCCTGAAATTTATTTAATTGCATTTGCTTTAGATCCTAGATTTAAATTAGAAGTTTTACAAGAAATGTTAACTTTATATTATGACGCTTTAATTCCTATTAAAGATTCTTTCTCTCCGGATCCAGCTAATATTGTATATAATATTAAAAATTATTTATATGATTTTTATAATCAATATTATATTAAATATGGAATACAAATTAATATTTTTGAAACACAACAACCTACTACTACTAATTTAAAACTTACAAAAGCACAACTTTTATTAAAAGAACGGACGAAACGTCCACGAGAATCCTCAAGTTCCACACAGGAACTTGAGAATTATTTTACGACTTCTTTTGATTTTAATGAAGCAGATAGCGAAGACACCAGGCACCGAACCGAACCGTGAACCGAACCGGCGGTTCCGAACTGTGAACCGAACCGTGAACCGACGGTTCCGAACCATCGAACCGTCGGTTCTGAACCGTAGTCAGGTCTAGGGTTAAGCCTTGCATAAAGGATGTGTGGACTCCCATGTCTTCATCAAGCAGACACCAGGCAGAAAAGTCCTAGTTGCGGCTAGGCGGCGAAGTCCTAGTAAATCGGGTGGACCGAGGGGCAGAAAGTCTTGGTAGGTTGAGGATCGGACATCAAACGGAAAGGGTTTCCGCTTGAGGGGGCTTGTGGTCCTTTGTTTGAGGGGGGATTGTTGGGGTTGCAAGGTTGTAAACATAGTCCCACATCGAAAACACATGGGAAAGATCATAGGCTTATAAGGAAAAAAGATATCTCCATTGGTATGAGGCCTTTTGGGAGAGCCCAATAGCAAAACTATGAGAGTTTAGGCACAAAGTGGACAATATCATACCATTGTGGAGATATCTAAATTGAGTAAATTCCTTTCGGTCCTAATAAAAATAACGGTGGCTTATAATTAAAATATAATATATAAATTAAACATTAAGCGAAACTAAAAATACTAATTCAGGGATTGTTGTTGAATTGTGACCAAATTTAACTAAGTCGGTATGAAGTTGGTGATGCATATGACGGTCACGTAGTTGGGAATTTGTCCGAAAATAATCATGAAATCCTCGGTTTGAGCCTTAGATTAGTTGTGGGGCTTCATCACCTTTATTGTTGTACCAATTTGTCACGTGATTCCCCTCATCTTGCCTTTTAAGCATTATTCGCATGTATCAAATGAACCAGGTTCAAATAATTCCGGAATTCCACATCGGTGTAATTTGGTCATGCGTTTCTTGCTTACATGGCCAAGACGACAATGTCACATATATGAGTCTATTTGATTATCTATTCGAGCACGTTTGTTGCTAACTTCGATATTGAAAACATCACCGGATAAATCTAACGAGTAGATACCATTGCATAAAGTTCCGATCCCATAAAGAACACCATTTAAAGTTATATAACAGCAATTGTTACTAAAAGTTAAATGATAATCCTTTTCATTCAAGCATGAAATAGATACAATGTTCTTTATTAACGAAGGAACAAAATAACAATTATCCAATTCTAAGACAAGTCCAGTAGGGAGCTTTAGCAAATATGTTCCGATGGCAACAGCAGCAATATTTGCTCCATTTCCAACTCGCAAATTCGGTTCTCCCTTGACGAGTCTTCTTCTATTCCTTAGCCCCTGTATGTCATTACATATATGTGAGCTATACCCAGTATCAAGTACCCAGGTGTCCGAGGAAATAGAGTGACATTCAATAACGAAGATACCCGAAGATGATGGGGCATCGGATGCCTTCTTCTTCAAGGACTCAAGATAAACCTTGCAGTTTCTTCGCCAGTGACCCTCCTTGCCGCAGTGATGGCAAGTGCCTTCTGGTGCCTTTTCAATCTTTTTGACCTTTTTCTTCCTTCCCTTATTTTGTTCTTTGGGCTTCCTCTTAGAGCCTTTCTTTGAGGAACCAACTAACAGTATCATCTTCTGATCCTGCTTTACAGAAGGCTCTACAGTGTTCAGCAGGTTAAGCAACTCAGGAATGGTAGTCCCCAGTTTGTTCATCCGATAGTTCATCACAAACTGTGAGTAACTCTTGGGCAAACAATGCAGAATTAAGTCAATACTTAGTTCGTGATCCATTGCAAATCCGAGTGTGCCTAGTCGCTCAATGTACCCCAACATCTTCAACACAAACTGTGAAACAGAAGTGCCTTCCTGCATCTTAGAAGTGAAAAGGAGTCTGGAGACCTCAAACCTTTCAGATCTCGCCTGCTCGTCAAACAGCTCATGAAGATGGAAGACCATGGTATGAGCATCCATATGCTCATGCTGCTTTTATAGCTCAGGTACCATAGCGGCCAGCATGATGCAACTCGCAAGTTCAGAATCGGCCACATGTTTCTGATAGGCCACTAACTGGTCTGGAGTTGCATCTTCAGGAGGATGGTTGGGAAGTTGTTCTTCAAGGACATAAGCAAGCTTTTCTGCCTTGAGGACTATCCTCAGGGTTCGAAGCCAGTCCATGAAGTTTGGCCCAGTCAGCTTATTGGTGTCCAAAATGGAACGCAACTTTAGAGAAGACATGATCAGGTGATTATCCTAGAAATACAAATTGAGGTTATGTGATGAGAATGATAAAGAATGCATCAATATACATTAATTAAATTCTATTTATTTTTCGAATTGAATAACCCTTTTTATCAATTCGGGAGATCGTAGGAACATCTCCAAATAGGTTGATATCCAACCATAGATAAGAACAACCATGGCTAGATTCCATCAAGTTATTCTTAGCTATGAAGGTAGGTAATTATACCGATTACATATTATACATATGTAACTATTACATTATGCTATCAACTAATTGAATGTTTGCATAAATCATTGGGTTGTTAACTCATTAACAAGTATGCAACAATATACATAGCACCCAACTGCACCTCTCTTTACATCGACCTTGGTTGTGGCACAACAAATCGACGCTCCAAGCTTAAGGCTGACCCATTAATCAAGAAATAGTTTTAATATGGTTGAAGCTCATTCAACCCTTTAGTCAGGCTTGGATGTGTCCAACAACCAAAACTAAAGATTGACCTCCGACTCCAACTATATTAATCATAAACTAATTCCATGGTTTGAACATGTTGAGGTTCAAGCCGGGCATGGATGTGTCCATCATCCCAAACGAGAAACAAAACTCCGGTTCTAACCATATTAATGGAAGGTGTTGGCCTTAATATTTTGTAAGGGGTTTTAAGTCTCATCCTTTTCTTTTATACACATTCATGACATATAATTATGTCATGTTCTAACGATTTCCTTAATAAAGTATGTATGTGACTTAATTTATCAAGTCTCATTAATTGAATTAGGAATCGGATTTCCTAATTCTAATTTCATACTTTATTCAAGGAATTATTTTGGGAAACAATTTCCTGAATTATCATAATCAATTTCGGAAATAATATATTTAAGACTTTGATTTCTCTAAATCAAATCTTATTAAATTAAGAGACAGATTCCCTTAATTCAACCACATTATTTTCATGAAAATCTTATTTAAGGAAATTTACTCTATAGGAAATAATTTTCCTAATTAATTTTGGAGACAATAATATGTAACAGCATCACCTCATAAATCAAATAAGGAAATTACCATTTGAGAATCACCTCAAAAATTTCCAAGATTTGATCACATATTTTATTTATGGAAAATTAATATCAATAACTTAATTTGGATGGCTCCCCGAGGCCCAATCCAAATTAAATATTTGACAATTTAAATTAAATTTAGGAAATTTAATTATAACAACTAACTTTAAATTGGACGGCTCCCCGAGGCTCAATCCAAAATAAAGAATTTTGTAAATAATTTAATTTCCAATTATAAATTTAAATGCCAATTAATATTCCCATAATTTGTCTAGACTTTCTTGAAAGAAAGTGTCCAAAATTGCGAGCTTTCCATAAATGGAAAGTTTCCAAAAATAAAAGGTTTTCAAAATAATTGCAAGTTTCTGGTACAAAGAAAACTTATGTTTTTCCAAAATTGAAAAATTTCCAAAATAGGAAATTTCCAAAATTAGAAAGTTTCTAAAAATGGAAAGTTTTCACAATTATCATAAAATTTCAGAAATAGAGATATTTCGAAAGTTTGCGAAATTTCATGAGGATTTCCAAACTTTGAAATTCCTAAATCAAAAATTTACCATAATTGGAAAGTTTCCATAATTGAAATTTTTTCCAAAATTGAGATCATGATAAAGCTTTTCGCAAAACAATTATATGATTATGTCGAACACAAACCTCGGCTCTGATACCACTGTTGGGACCGGATGCATGTTGACATGGATGCGGGTTCGTAATTTTAAAATTAATTACGTGCAGCGGAAGGTTTAGCATAAATAATTTCTCTAAATCATTTAACCACACATCTAAGCATGCAAGTTTATCTTGTGTAGACATGATCATATATTTAAAATTTTGCAGAAACATAAACTAATTTACGTATTACCTCGCGTAACTCGAAGGAAGGGACGAGATCCAACTGTAAGCGTCCCTTGGAAGCTCCGCCTCTATTCGCGTCCACGCCGAGTATCTTCGGGATGACTTCGCAAAGCCACGAGTTTCGTGTTCTCGAGAACTACTAGATTCTCCGAGAACGCGACGAGAAAAACCAAGAGAGAAGTCGGAAGACTAACCACAAAAGGATGGTCGGCTGGTGCTCCTTCTTGGGGCTGGTTGGCGCAAGGCAAGAAGGGGAGAAGAGGAGAGAAAGAGAGGGAGAGAGTCTATGCCTTCATCTCTACGATTATCACCCAAGCCTTGCCTTGGGTCCTTTATATAGTGGCCTCTCAACCATCAAGCCTCTCAATTATGGAATAACTTATTCCATCATGCCAAGTTTGATTTTATATCATAGTTAAAATCATATTTTAATTCATGATAAAAATCTTCTCTCTTATGGAATAAATTTCCTTATCATGGTAAAATAAACCAATCCATGGTTCATTTTAATTTCCATGTAATAAACCAAACCTTGGTTTATTATATAAAAAATTTATATCATCCATAATTTTATAAAACAAACCACACTTGGTTTATTTTATAAATTGAACCAAAAACATGGTTCTCTCCCTTTGTTGTGGCCGGCCAAGCAAAGAGGATGGAGGCCCTCTTTGGCCGGCTCATCCAAGCCAAGCCCCAATGAATTAAACTTATTTAATTCATCTATTAAGTCTTCAAAAGACTTAGCCATTTTACGCTTCCGATGCGTCTCTGAAAAATTCAGATTCGACTTATCGTTTGGCTCAACCAAACTTAATCTCTCTTGATTGGAAAATCCAATTTTCAACTTGTTTTAAATCCCTCGGATTACTCGTAGTGCGTGTGACTGAATAGGCTTTCGATTTATGTTGGCCGTCTATAATTAATCAATTATAGAACGATCATGAGTGGCACCTAGTAGTACATCATGATCCCCAATTAATCGAAAGATCAACGGTTGACCTCAGAAACAATTCTGAAACCCTTCAGCAGCTATAATGAATCGTGCCCCATTCCCTTCACCATCTTATACTCACTTGGTTCAGGACATGGTCTATGTGTGTCAGTCCCCACTAGGCTGACTACGTCACACCTAGCCCATGTAACATTTTCTCGTCCTACGGATTCTAATTACTCTCATGTATTTAAGAGATTCATACTCTGAACATGTCATGCTCTGGCCAGAGGCATCGAGTAACAATCCGACGATAGGCCTCGGGTATACATCTCCTCGCAAGGAGTGGTGAATCCTTTGTAGGCTATTCAAACATCTTCGGGCACTTCGGCTTATACCCAATCATCCTGGGTTCACACCTCCTTGGAGACGCTTGCTTAAGATGTCAAAGTATAAGTCTCCATGACTAAGATGACTTGAACACCGCAAGTCAAAGGAACATCACACTTAAGCTGTAGTAAGAATTTCACTGACATATCTATATGTAGACTACCATATGAAGTTTTACAGCCAGTCACTCCAATGAACTAGTTCCATTAACTAGCATTCATGTTTATCTCCGGACATCTCAATGTCACCAGCCAGTGAGAATCAGCTGATTAGAGAATAACTCATGCTAGTCTCAATAGAATTGATAGTGTCCGTATTTATCAATTCATCGACTAGGGACAATTTCAATACTTCACAATTGCACATGTAGAGATAATCACTAGTTCTGAATTCATCACAAATTCTCTCATGCCGTGAATTGTATTACGGACATTCAGTAAATGAGTTTAAGATCTCAATCAAATACACAAACATGTATACTCAAATATTGAATATTCATTTATTAAAATAAATGATTACAATTATAAGGTGATTGCCTTAGGACACTTCTCTCATATCACTAACATCAAAGACCTGGCGAAGGGCTTCTAGGAACCTAGCGAAGGACTGCTAGGCATCAAAGACCTGGCGAAGGGCTGCTAGGCATCGAAGACCTGGTGAAGGGCTGCTAGGCATTGAAGACCTGGCGAAAGGCTGCTAGGCACCTGGCGAAGGGCTGCCGGGCAAAAGTCCAACCGGAGGAGCCGGTTGGCAAAAGGTAAACTCTTCTAAGAGGAGTAGGTGAGGACGCGTTCCTCGTCGAGGGAACAGTAGGCGTCGGTTCGACCTAGGGTTCCATTTGGGAGACCTGAAATCAGAACCAAGACAGCTACGGCTGTAAAAAAAACTAACTAATATTCTTGCCTTGTTTGTATTGGTACTAACCTTGAATGCAGGGACCGAAGGAGTGTGTTTTTGTAGCTCAGAACGCCCCAAAGGAGAGGGGCAGGCAACTGGGCTAGGCGCCCGGGAGGCCCCGGGCGCCCAAGGTCAAAGCCAAACAGCAGTAAAGCAAGAAGCGCTTTGAATCAACACTAGGCTAGGCGCCCGGGAGGTCCCAGGCGCCCAAAGACAAAGCCAAAGATGAGTCAAAGCAAAATCAGCCACGAAGCCAATGGACCAAGTCAAACTGGGAGCCTAGGAGGTCCCGGGCGCCCCAGTCAGCTCCAGAGTCGATTCGAAGTGGATAAGTGCTAACCAAGCTTCGGATAGAAGTTCTCTGATCCGAAGGCACGTGTCAGGCGCCCCCGACGTCCCAGGCACCCCCGACGTCCCAGGCACCCCCAGGAGCACTATAAAAGGGGCTCAACCCCAAGGCTTCACAACAAGAATTTTCCAACGCCTTTAATCCTTTCGTTCAAGCGCTCTGCTCCGGAAAACTCTGTTCCCGACATTCTAGCGCCGACGACGACCCTCTGCTCAGAAGTACGATCCACACCGGGCGTCGGTAACGAAAGGTGTACTTGTTTAATTACTGCACAACTATTGTACCAATTCTGTAAATCTTTACGCTACTATAGAATTGCCCGCAGTAAACGGTCAAGGACCGTGAGCCTTGGAGTAGGAGCCGACCGCGACTCCGAACCAAGTAAAAAATACTTGTGTTCCTCGTGTTTGTTTTTAATTCCGCTGTGCACCTTCTCTTAAGTTTTATCCGAAAATTTTTCATGATATTCACCCCCCTCTATCGTGTTTCTCGATCCAACAGCTTATTCCTCAGATCATAATCATCGTCAACATCTTCAACATCAACTTCATCTTCACTTGTCGAGTCGGAGGTTGTGCTACTTGAAGATTGAGATATATTTGGAGGAAACGAATTTAGAGCTAATGAAGAATGACGAATTGTAGAACACAATGATCGAATTAAGAGTAATTGGGAGAGAGGTATTTGAAAATTGAAATATGAGTTGTAAGGTAATGAGTATTTATAGATGAAAATTTATTTATTTTTATTAAAATAGTCGTTTGTGACCATTTCCTTATCGTTGTGGGCATTTCCTAGACGTTTAGGTGACAGTTTTTAATCTCCAATCGATTATGACTACCCTTAATCGATTGAATACATCCCCAATTATAGTCCTGAATTGATTCGGGATACATTGAGAGTGCCCTTAATCGATTCCCCAATCAATTAGGGATGCCCCTAATCGATTGGGAATGTCATGTAATCGTTGATGAACGCGTTTAAACTATTAGAAGTGGACAACGTGTGCAGTAACTACACACGTTGCCAGGGAGTGGGCATACGTTGCCCCTCCCTCTCCACTCCTTCTACACCCCTTTGCTCTCCTATATAAGAAGGGGGTAAGAGCTTCATTCAAGTGCAAGAAAAAACAAGAGCAAAAGAAAAGCTCTAAGAGGAGGAGATCATCCAAATAGTTCGAGGGATTTGATTTGTGGAGGCCGAAGGACTTTCCGACTCGTGATCGTTCTTCCGACGACAAGCGCGAAGAAAAATGAAGGACGAGCGAGAATCACTGTAAGTGTTTATCGCTTTTATAATTTGGTAGATTCGTTCACGATTTCATGCTTAGATTAACATTGGTATCAGAGCATGTAAATATTCCAAAGCATGAAATAGATAAATCGCTTTATTATAAAAACCCAATTACATGAAATTGCGGTTATGTGTCGTACTCCTCTCGCTCGTCGGATGATATCATAATTTTGTGAGCAATGCCGACAATCGATTTCTGCGGCCGGAGAATGCCGAGGACTACGTTGGGAGGTGCGATGAGTAGTTGCCGCGGTTGCCGCATTTGTTGTGGCAGTCACGTGTGTAGGCGGCGGAACCAAACTCGAAAAAGAAAACCGGTGAAAAAAAACAGTGGAAGATAAATCGAAAAAAAAGAAATTTTTTTTGCATGCAAATTTAACCTGTTGATACAGTAAAAAAAATAAAAATAAAAAAATTGCATGTTGTTTTTTTTTGCTTCCATTAAATTAGTTAGCTTTGTGCCTTAATTAAATGTCTTATTGCTTGGTTAAATTTGTATTAAAATTTGGCTATTGGTTATTGGAAATAGACCAAAATTTGATTAAATGGATTGGATTTTAATTAGAATTTATTAAATCCGATTAAGTTGGTTATTTCAACTGGAATTTAAATTATTAGTTAATTTAATCAGACCAACTTGATCCAACTATGTTTATGTCTAGTTCGAACCATTAGTTGGTTTGACTAGACTAAATTGATCCAATAGGATCAGGATCTAGTTCAAACCACTAGTTAATTTAATCAGATCAGTTTAATACAAAACCAGAGCCGATTTGTTTGGTTCGATTAACTTTGAATTAAATGGACCCAGACTAAGGATTCGATTTCCTAATCGATCAGCCTAATGTGTTAGTCAATAAAGCTTACCTAAATCAAGAAAATTTATTTTTTCTTATCTGTTTATGACTCTGTGGGTTTATGCATAATTGTGAATTGAATTAAACCAGTTTTGTTACTGGTTTGTCGGTTTTGTACTGACATTGTGTATTTCAATTCCAGATGCCCAGATTTATTACCACGATGACTCGTCGCGATGTGCGACGAATGAGCTAAGGGAACAGATAGAGGAGATTGACTACCGCCCAAGTCTTGGAATCCAAGGGCATATGGGAAGGCTTGATCATCTATTTTGGAAACTCGAGCAGGAAGAGTTTCCAGTACTAGGTAACTACCGGATCGGAGCATTGATTCGTTCATTGCCGAGGCGTGGTGGAATAGATGCAAGATGCATCTGGGGATGCTTTGAAGGGCGAATCACATATACCGAGCTGTGCAGAGAACTACTTCACCAAAATTTTTCAGAAGAAGATCTGGAAGACTCCGAGGACGAACTAGAAGAGGATCTAGAAATGGATCTAATTGTAGAATTCGAGGAGAATCCTGAAGAATTCAAAATGGATCCAATTGAAGAATTCGTAGAGGATCCAGAAATGTATCCAATTGAAGAATTCGAGGAGGATCCGGAGGAATTTGAGATAGATCCAATTGGAGAATTAGAGGAGGATCCTATAGAATCGGTGGAGGATCCTGAATTTAACCTACCTCTCATCAAGTGTGGGATGAAAGGGATAGTATTTACCACCGCGCTAGTCTTTGTCCTAGTGGGAGTAGTACTAACTTATCTTGTTTATTAGAGTTTGTCTTGGTTACTGTTGTTATGTACAAACAGTATTTGCTCAGTTAGTTTTTTTTCCTTAGTCATGTAGTAGTAACTGTCGTTTTGTACGAACAGTTTTTCAAAAGGTTATGTTATGTGTTAACAAAACTTCTTAATGATTAGTTCATTTCATTTGAATGATAAGTTTATTTATGATTAGTTCATATGATGGGATGCATGTAAAATAACTAATAAATGTTTATAAGATTGGATATACGGAGGATGAGTGGGAATGTAGTTACCACTTGATTTTGTAAACCAACTCTAATTTATAATGAGTTAGTTATTAGTTACATGCATATGAGTTATACTGAATGACTAAATAATGCGTTTATTTATGTTAGATCATGGCAACGAAGAATATAATAGCTAAACTCAACAAAGGAGAAAAATTAAATGGGGACAACTACAAAATATGGCACTTTAAGATACAGTATATACTTGAGGAACAATAAGTTCTAGAAGTTGTTAATCAATTTATGGTAGAACCTGTAGATGGTTCTACAGCTCAGCATAGACGTGATCTTGATGCCTATAAGGCATGGAAGAAAAAGGACTCCGCTGCTAAGGGTATTTTGATTAGTTCAATAGTAGATGACCTGGTATATGAGTATGAGCTATTACCATCAACTCATGCTGTCTGGGTTGCCCTGAGAGATAAATACAGTGGAGTTAGCTTGAGCAAGCTTCGTCAGTTGACAATCAAGTTTGACAGCTATAAGAACCGTCCGAATGTCTCCATGACCCAACATCTGAGAGAAATGGGGAATATGATTCGAGAGCTGAAAACTACTGGTCATGAGTTGACTGATGAACAACAGGTTCAAGCAGTTATCCGTTCCCTTCCTGATTCGTGGGAATCGATGAAACAGAATCTCACACATAGTGAAAGTATTAAGACTTTCATTGACGTCTCACGCCATGTTGAATGAGAGGCGAAGAGAATAGAATCCGCAAGGATTTCTGGACAAGCTTTTGTAGTTAAAGGCTCTGGATCCAAGAATAAGAAAAGATGATTCAAGAAAGGAAAGGGAAAGGGAAAGAAGCTGCTGCTGCTGGGCAAGGCCCAATCAAGAAGAATATTAAAGGAAAGAAGTATGGACAGAAATCGAAGAGCAAGTTGACTTGCTATAACTGTGGCAAGAAGGGCCACTTTGCTCGGGAATGTACTGAGCCAAAAAAGGTAGATCCATATTTATTTTCTATTCACAAGCATTATGTTGCTAGTTCAATGTTGTTGGCTGATTCTTATCCTTTGTGTATAATAGATTCAGGAGCAACGGACCATGTAGCTCGTGATCGAGCTACATACGTGGAGTACCGTCGAGTACCAGCTGGCAATAAGTGGATATATGTGGGGAACAATGCAAGAATTGAAGTCAAAGGAATTGACACTTGCAAACTCAACCTTCGTGGTGGGCGTACCTTGTTTCTACATGATGTCCTATATGCTCCTGAGATTCGACGGAATCTAGTTTCTGTAACTAGTCTTCTTGATTTAGGCTATTGTATAAATTTTTTCAGTCATTGCGTGGAACTTCGTATTAACTCCGTGTTAATTGAATGTGGTTATGTAATGAATGGTTTCATGGTTCTTGATGTAGAGCAAGATATTAATTATGGAATTAATAGCTGTTTTTCAAACATTGCTCTTACTAGTGATGCTAATATTAATGAGGAAATTTGGCATGATAGACTAGGACATATCGGACAAGAACGGATGAATAGATTAGCTAAGGAGGGTCTATTGGGCACTCATGCTAAGATTAACCTGTCCATATGTGAGCATTGTCTTGCTGAAAAAGCAACAAGGAAACCATTTGGTAAGGCTATTAGAGCTGATTTACCATTGCAATTAATTCATTCAGATGTATATTGTCCAATGAATGTGAAGGCTAGACACGGAGGTTCCTATTTTGTTACATTTATTGATGACTTCACACGTTTCGGTCATGTGTATTTGATTTCTCATAAATATGAAGTATTAGATTGTTTCAAACGTTATTTGAACGAAGTTGAGAATCAATTGGATCGTAAGGTTAAAACCTTACGCACCGACCGTGAAGGTGAATATTTGTCTGATCAGTTTAAGACAATATGTTACGAGAAAGGGATTATGAGACAGCTAACGATCCCTGGAACTCCACAGCAAAATGAGGTTGCTGAAAGAAGAAATAGAACTCTTCTAGATATGGTTAGGTCTATGATGGCTCAAGCTAATTTACCTATTTCCTATTGGGGAGATGCATTATTAGCTGCTACCTATATACTTAACCGAGTGTCTTCTAAGTCTATTTCATCTACACCATATGAACGTTGGACAGGCAGAAAACCAGATTTAAGTAATCTAAGACCTTGGGGGTCAGCTGCCTACGTTCATGATAAGACTCACAAATATGAAAAACTAGGACCAAGGGGTAAAAAGTGTATCTTTGTAAGATATTCTGATACTTCTAAGGGTTATATTTTTATTGGTGAGTAGCAAGATGGAACCATCTCTGAAATAGAATCTAGAGATGCAATTTTTCTCGAAAACTGAGTTCCCAACAAGAGGTGAAGTTGATAAATCTATTTGCTATAGAGGAGGATATTGTTCCTTTATCAACAAATCAGGAATTACAGGAGAAACCTGAATCTAGTCTATCCAGTGGGAGTGATTTGCCAATGAATGAATCAGTTTCAGTTTCTCAACAGTCAGACCTGCGAAGGAGTAATCGCAAGATTATTCCTAAAAGAAGGTTTGGCACTGAGAATGCATGAGACATTAATGATTCTCCCTATTGACGATGAGGAACCTTGAACGGTTGAGGAAGCGTTGAGATGCTCAGTTAGAGAAAAATGGAGAATTGCAATGGATGAAGAAATGGAGTCTATGAGAAAGAATTAGGTTTGGGATTTAGTCGATCTTCCTCTAGGCCGAAGGGCTATTGGGAATAAATGGATTCTCAAAATCAAGAGGATGGATCGATTAATAGATACAAAGCTCGTCTAGTTGCAAAAGGATATACCCAAATGGAGGGTATTGATTTTGAAGAGACATTTTCTCCTGTTGTGAAGTTTGTGTCAATACGTGTCATTTTAGCTATAGTAGCACATTATGATTTGGAATTATATCAGATGGATGTAAAAATAGCTTTCCTTAATGGTAATCTTGACGAGGAAATTTATATGGCACCGCCAGAAGGTTATATTGCTGATAGCCAAGAGAAAAAAGTATGTAGACTTAAAAAGTCTATATATGGGCTAAAGCAAGCGTCGAGACAATGGAACATAGGATTCAATGAAGTCATTTTATCTTATGATTTCGAAATGATCAATGAGGATCATTGTGTATACCTCAAGGAGGATAAAGGAAAGATTGTCATATTATCGTTATATGTTGATGATATGCTAATAGCTGGAAATGACATACAGTTTGTGATAGAAATCAAATC
>JAGFNQ010000139.1:116341-143907 GCA_024364735.1 Boesenbergia rotunda | reverse complement strand
TTCCAAGGATCAAAGTTGAGCCTGAAGAGTTATACAGATGCAGATTGGGCAGGAGACCTTGATGACAGAAAATCCACATTGGGTTATGATTTCTTGCTGAATGGTGGCACCATCTCATGGAACAGCAAGAAACAAGTTTGTGTAGCACTGTCGACAATGGAAGTCGAATATATGGCTTATGCAGGGGTTGTACAAGAAGCTGTCTGGCTAAGAAGGTTCCTGAAGCATTTGAAGATTGTTGAAGATAGTGGGAGTCCTATTACATTGTATTGTGACAATCAAGCAATGATAACTTTTTCCAAGGATTCCAAATATCACAGTAAAGGCAAGCATATAGAAATTAAGTATAATTATGTAAGGAATATTATGGACAAAGGAAAGGTAATCCTTGAGTATATTCCTACCTGTGCTATAGTTGCAGATCCTTTTACTAAGCCATTGACTAAAGAGTCATTTCTTGGTTTTGTGAAGTCTTTGGGACTTCATAAAATGTAACACTTTGTAAAATCAATCAAATATATGAAAATGTCATGATTATTCAGTGTATATATATATATATTGGTGTTACATTTTTGATAAAATCTCGATTAGCATGTTAACAGGTTGAGATTAGCCCACTCACATGGACAATCATCTCTGTTTGTTGAGTATAAATAGAGGTAAGATCATTACTTATGGGGCAGCTTATGCAGCTGTGTATAGAGACATACTCATAAGTTAGGGTCACCTTGATTTTTGTATCAAGATGAGATCATTTATGTAATGATCAGAGTAAATGAACCCACCATTTACTGAATTTGCTTAAAGCCAGATAGGAATTCATAAGTTGAATTCAGGATTAAACATTAGGTATGTCTAGATCAAATCTGTACGATATTAATTTTGAGAAAACATGCACTCTTTTTGTTAAAAGACAAAAATATCGTAGCATGTAATTCATACCACATGTGATATAGCGATAATAAGGGTAGTAGGAGAATGCATCTCTGCTTCTCTACTATGTGAGACCCTTGAGATTATAAGTTAATCTTAGATTTACCCTATGTAACTATTTAGCTGCCTGCTTGAAATTTTAATCAGTGTCTGCTAACTTAGCATGTATCCTATTGGCTATGGATGATTCGGTCTATGGAGCATGACTAGGAAAGCAACTAATTAGAATGAATAAATTTAAGCTAAATAGGAAGACTAAGAGAGATTTGCATCATTGACACTTATTCATTGGTCGACCAATTATATTTTTTGTTGAGTATTTAAAATGTGATTGTGAATAATTGTATTGAATAGAAATACTGAACATGCTCTTGACTTAATGGTCATTACGAGGGATTAGAGATGTTCATATTGATGTAAATGATTTAGTCTGGGGTAAAAGCAAGTGATTGATGTCTCTGATTCATGTGATAGAACGACTAAGTAAAGTGTAACAACTTTCTTGGTATTGATCACTCATAGAGCAGCTAAGTTAAGTATCGCAACTTTCTTAGCAATGATTGCTCAGTATGCTTGTCGTCGCACGAATCATTTTCCCTAAAAGTATGAATTGGATGTTCTATTAGTCTATGTGACTATATGGTCTTTGTGACTATCTAGTATTTGTAACCTAGTTATGATATGGTCTTTGTGATCTGATTCTTGTTTAGTCTTTGTTACTTGTCTTGGACGAGTGGGAGATGTTGGAAGTTGGAAACGTGGGGTGGGGAAGTGGGAGAGCCCACTTCCCCCACTTCTCCACTTCTCCACTTCTTTTCCCCCTCCCCTTCTTGGATCCTCTACTATAAAAGGGGAGGGGTGCATCCAAGAGAGAACGCAAGATAGAGCGAAAACATCCATCTCGGTGGGATTTGATTTGTGGAGGCCGAAGGACATTCCAACCCGTGATCGTTCTTCCGACGACAAGAGCGAAGAACAACGAAGGACGAGCGAGAACCACTGTAAGTGTTTACCATTTTACAATTTCATAGATTCATTCACGATTTCATGCTTTAGATCAACACTATCAACACACAAGATCTCCACACCGAAGCTCCATCAACGCCATCGTTCCACCACCATCGACGGACATCGAGGTAGAGGGGATTGCCCTTCTTCCGGTCATCATCCATCCACCATAGAGGTCAAGGGGATTGCCCTGCTTCCAATAACAATTAGCTTCAGCCGAGCACTTTCCACTTCACTACAGAATCGGATCAGAACAAGCTAAGAGATGCCCTAGCTCGAATTATGAGAACCCTTAGAGTTAGATCCATTCATTGTTGGATTTAGATTCCTTTTGTGTATTCAATGTGATGCAAGAAATTCTCTACAAGTCCCATATACACAGTTTAAATTCGATATGTTGTTGTCCTTGGTTTCCTTCAGTTCATTAGACACAACTAGGTTAGATTAATTGTCTTTCAATTGCATGAGTTAGTTTGCCTTCGTAGTATAGTTTTCTTTGTTTCCTATTCAATGCATAAGTTAGAATAGATTAGGTTCATTGAATGCTTTGTCTTCTTTAGTTCATTGCAATCGTAGTTTAGGTTAAATTACATTGTTTTCCTTAATTGCCTTTAGCATTTACAGCTTAAAACTGAAACCCCAAAATCATTCACAATAACAACTCAATCCTAAGATTTATCATCATCAACAACATTTTTTTGTAAGAGATGATCTGGGCCATTCTCTATGCTATATAAAGTAGAGAGGGGTTTTAGAATTAATTGTTTGTAAACATGTCATAACAATGTGTTTGTCAAATTTGGTACCGTTGTCGAAGAATTATAGAGGTGTTTGATAATCTTAGGATTGAGTTTTTGCTTGAAAAAAAAATTGTGTCAGGTGCCTTAACGATCATGTATCCTTGTGTTTGATCTTATATAGTCATATATTTTTTTATTCTATTTATTTCAATGTTTCAGTGTAAAAATAGGAAATTTCTTATGCATACATCCATGGATACTTATTTTCAGTAATTCAAAGTAGCAATGAGATCTATAGTTCCGGTTGGAGGGAATAACCAAGTTACATGTATGAGAGCGTGCAATAATGGATCCTTGAGCAAACTCAATATTACCAACCTGAACCCCAATATTATCTGCTTGAACCTCAATGCTTCCAACCCCAACAACAAATAGGTACGAGTCATTTTCTAATACCTATATTTTAATTGGGTGACTCATTCAAATTTCAAGTATGGGGAAGCACAACAACATGTTGATCACTGTTATCTAGCATATAAGAGTTCGTTTGCGTTTCAAGATGATTCGACACCCATCTCTAGCAGAATGAGCCAACTCCTTGGCTGGAATTGATATGCTGTAAATGAAACTAAGCTGATGTGAAGATAAAGCTGGAAATGCTGTGAGAAGCTGAAGCTCTGTGAAGGGTGGCTGCCGGATTGAAGAAATAAAGCTGTTAATGAAGAAAAGCTATTAAGAAACTGAATTGCTATAAAGAAATTGAAACCGCTAGAATTGTAGGAGAAAAGCTATGTTGTAAAAGAAATTGCTGGCTGGAAATGAATCTGCTGGGAAGAAAAATTGAATTGCTGTGAAGTAACTGAAGCTGGCTACTCGATCTGAAGAAAAACTGCTAGGAAGAAACTACGGAAACTCAATTGCTGTGAATGAAATTGAAGCTGCTGGATGCTGATGAAGAAAAGCAAAGTCGTCGGCGGTGAGGTGGATGGTGAGATGTTAGCTAGGGTTCGGAACCCCTAGAGCCCTAGCTGTGGTGTCGAGAAGATGATGCGACGGCTGCGTTCGGCTAGGGTTCGGAACCCCCAGAGCCCTAGCTCATCCGGCCGGCGGCGATGAAATGCGATGGATGCTTCCCTCAACCCGAAAGGAAACACTGCGGCGGAGATGGAGATCAGCTAGGGTTCGGAACCCCCAGAGCCCTAGCTGTGGTCGGTGTGGATGATCCGTCCAGCGGCGATGAGGTGGAGGGGAAGTCGCCGGCGGTGAGAGTGGAGCGGATGGAGTGAGTCGGGAGAATCACGTCTGCCCTAGCTGTGGCTGCGCGATCCGCGTTTAAGCCGAAGAGAGGATTCTCTTGGTTCGGCCCAGCCACTTCCGGTCCAGCACTTGGTTCGGTCAGCCTCAACCCAACAATTGGATTTACTCCGCTTTGGTTAACCCAGCTCAGGTTCAGCAATTGGCTCAGTCCAGCTTGGGTTCAGCAGCTGTGTTTGGGTTCAGCTCAGCAAATGGTTCAGTCCAACAGTTTGGTTCGGTCTAGCTTGGGTTCGTTCAGCCTTAGCCCAATAGTTGGCTCAGTCAAGGTTCAGTTGAGTTCAGGCCAGCAGTCCGGTTCAGTCAAGCCAGTAGTTGGGTTCACAGCTTGATCAGAACAATTGGGTTCAGCCATATGATGATGGAAGCAACGGATGGCTGAGATCAATCTGACTTCGTCCAACGGTCGGATCTCTTCAGATCTGAACCAAACTCCACAGATCCCAATCAATGACCCTGATCTACCTATCCCCAGCTCGGATTAACTAGATCAGTGGTGGACGGTCCAGATCTACCTTTTTCTTGAATGGATGGTCTAGAAAATCATGAGCTCGATCCAACGGTCAGATCACTTCTGATTTGGCTGAAATTTTCAGATCTTGATCTCTGGTCATGATTGATTCTATCTTCGACTTGGATCGACCAGAAATTGACTGATGGCTCAGATCTAGCCGTTCTCTGGAATGGACGACTCCTATTAATCCGATGCTTGATCCTTTTGATCTGGATCCAATCCTGACTCAAGTCTGACCCAATTTGATCTAGGTCCATGATCAATTGAAGCCTACAAAATTATATTTAAATTTAGTGTCAAAAATATCCCAAATATACAAAGATTAGAATTAAAAGCCCAAATAGGAAAAATACATGAAACCTAATAAAATTGCAAACTTAAGCATATAAAATGTGGATCAAACAAGGATTTTAGAGCTGAAAATAATCAACAAAATGATGGTTATCAGTAGCTCACATATATGTAATGACATACATGGGCTAAGGAATAGAAGAAGACTCGTCAAGGGAGAGCGAATTTGCGAGTTGGAAATGGAGCAAAGATTGATGCTGTTACCATCGAAACATATTTGCTAAAGCTCCCAACTGGACTTGTCTTAGAATTTGATAATTGTTATTTTGTTCCTTCATTAATAAAGAACATTATATCTATTTCATACTTGAATGAAAAGGGTTATCATTAAATTTTTAGTAACAATTGTTGTTACATAACTTTAAATGGTGTTCTTTATGGGACCGAAACTTTATGCAATGGTATCTACACGTTAGATTTATCTGGTGACGTTTTCAATATCGAAGTTAGCAACAAACGTGCTCGAATAGATAATCAAATAGACTCCTATAAGTGGCATTGTCATCTTGGCCATGTAAGTAAGAAACGCATGACCAAATTACACCGATGTGGAATTCTGGAATCATTTGAACCCGGTTCAATTGATACATGTGAATCATGCTTAAAAGGCAAGATGACCAAATTACCCTTTTTCGAAAAAGGTAAACCAGTGGGAGAATTGCTTGGTCTAATACATACTGATGTATGTGGACCAATGTCAACTCTTGCACAACGAGCTTATAGCTATTTCATTACCTTTATCGATGATCACTCACGATTCGGGTATGTGTTCTTAATGAAACACAAATCTGAAGCTTTTGAGAAATTCAAAGAGTTCAGAAGTGAAGTAGAGAAACAGCTTGGCAAAAGTGTTAAGATACTTCGATCCGATCGGGGTGGTGAATAATTGAGTCAAGAATTTCAAGATTATCTTAGGGACAATGGGATATTGTCTCAATGGACTCCGCCATATACACCATAGCACAATGGTGTATCTGAGAGGCGTAACCAAACCTTGATGGACATGGTTAGATCTATGATAAATCATGCAACTCTTCTAAAATCCTTTTGGGGCTATACGCTTAAGACAGTTGTTTACTTACTAAACAGAGTCCCGACCAAGGTAGTCTCTACTACTCCATATGAGACGTGGAATAGTAAGAAACCTCATTTAACTCACCTTAAAATATGGGGTTGTCCTGCTTATGTAAAGCGGACTGTATCAGACAAATTGGATGCTAAGACTGATAAATATCTATTTATTGGATATCCTAATGAAACGAAGGGTTACCAATTCTATCATCCCTTGGAACAAAAGGTGTTTGTTTCAAGGCATGTTGTATTTCTGGAAAAAGAATTTCTTTTACAAGAAAACAGTGAGAGTAGCATTGAACTTGAAGAAGTTCAAAAAACTCCAATAGACATTACAGAGACACCTAGTCTAGACCCACAACCAATAACTCATAATGATGAGCTATCAGTTGAACATAAAACAACACCACTTCTTCGTAGGTCTGATAGGACACGCAATATTCCAGAGAGATACGAATTTCTCATAAGTGAATTGAACGACGTGTTACTCATTAACGATGACGAACCTATCAGTTATGACGATGTTCTGAAAAATTCAGAAAGGGATAAATGGCTTGAAGCCATGAAGTCGGAAATGGATTCCATGTACAAAAATCAAGTATGGGACATGGTTAACCCACCTGAAGGGATTAAGCCCATAGGATGCAAGTGGGTTTTCAAGAAAAAACCCGACATGGAAGGTAATGTTGTTACCTTTAAGGCTAGATTAGTGGCAAAAGGATATCGTCAGAAACAAGGAATTGATTATGACAAAACCTATTCGCCTGTAACTATGCTTAAATCCATTCGGATGCTCCTGGCCATAGAAGCTCATTATGATTATGAGATATGGCAAATGGATGTGAAAACAACTTTCCTTAATGGAAACCTGCTTGAGGATGTATACATGATACAACCTGAAGGTTTCACATCGGTTAATAAAACAAAAGTATGCAAGCTTCGACGATCCATATATGGACTAAAGCAAGCATCCAGGAGCTGGAACATCCGTTTTGATGAGACAATCAAAGAGTTTGATTTCTCACAAAATCCTGACGAACCTTGTGTTTACAAGAAGGTTAGTGGGAGTGCGGTCGTATTCCTAGTGTTATATGTCGATAACATATTACTTATAGGAAACAATATATCAGTCTTACAGTTAGTTAAAATTTGGTTGTCCAAAACTTTCCCCATGAATGACCTGGGAGAAGTAACCTATATCGTTGGGATTATAATCTATAGAGATAGATCAAAACGGTTGCTTGGTCTTTCGCAGTCTACATATATAGACCGAGTGCTAGAAAGATTTGATTTATTATTTCGATTTTGATTATTCCGACATGCTAAACCTTTCTAGCACTCGGTCTATATATGTAGACTGCGAAAGACCAAGCAACCGTTTTGATCTATCTTTATATATTATAATCCCAAAGATATAGGTTGCTTCTCCCACGTATTTCATGGAGAAAGTTTTGGACAATCAAATTTTAACTGAATGTAAGACTGATATATCATTTCCTATAAGTAAAATGTGATCGACATATAACACTAGGAATACGACTGCACTCCCACTAACCTTCTTGTATACACAAGGTTCGTCAGGATTTTGTGAGAAATCAAACTCTTTGATTGTCTCATCAAAACGGATGTTCCAGCTCTTGGATGCTTGCTTTAGTCCATATATGGATCGTCGAAGCTTGCATACTTTGATTTTATTAACCGATGTGAAACCTTCAGGTTGTGTATGTATACATCCTCAAGCAGGTTTCCATTAAGGAAAGTTATTTTCACATCCATTTGCCATATCTCATAATCATAATGTGTTGCTATGACCAGAAGCATCCGAATGGATTTGAGCATAGCTACTGGCGAATAGGTTTCGTCATAATCAATTCCTTATTTCTGACGATATCCTTTTACCACTAATCTAGTCATAAATATAACAACATTACCTTCCATGTCAGTTTTCTTCTTGAAAACCCACTTGCACCCTATGGGCTTAATCCCTTCAGGCGGGTTAACCAAGTCCCACACTTGATTTTCGTACATAGAATCCATTTTCGACTTCATGGCTTCAAGCCACTTATCCCTTTCTGAATTTATCAGAACATCTTCATAACTGATAGGTTCGTCATTGTTAACGAGTAACACGTCGTTCGATTCACTTATGAGAAATCTGTATCTCTCTGGAATATTGCGTGTCCTATCAGACCTACGAAGAGGTGGTGTTGTTTTAGGTTCAACTGATAGCTCATCATTATGAGTTATTGGTTGTGGGTCTAGACTAGGTGTCTCTGTAATGTCTATTGGAGTTTCTTAAACTTCTTCAAGTTCAATGCTTCTCCCACTGTTTTCTTGTAAAAGAAATTCTTTTTCCAGAAATACAGCATGCCTTGAAACAAACACCTTTTGTTCCAAGGGATGATAGAATTGGTAACCCTTTGTTTCCTTAGGGTATCCAATAAATAGACATTTATCAGACTTAGCATCCAATTTGTCTGATACAGTCCGCTTCACATAAGCAGGACAACCCCATACCTTAAGGTGAGTTAAGTGGGGTTTCTTACTATTCCACCTCTCATATAGAGTAGTAGAGACTACCTTGGTCGGGACTCTGTTTAGCAAGTAAACAGCTGTCTTAAGTGCATAGCCCCAAAAGGATTTTGGAAAAGTTGCATGATTCATCATAGATCTAACCATGTCCATCAGGGTTCGGTTATGTCTCTCAGATACACCATTATGCTGTGGTGTATATGGCGGAGTCCATTGGGATAATATCCCATTGTCCCTAAGATAATCTTGAAACTCTTGACTCAGGTATTCACCACCCCGATCAGATCGAAGTATCTTAATACTTTTGCCAAGCTGTTTCTCTACTTCATTTCTAAACTCTTTGAATTTCTCAAAGGCTTCAGATTTGTGTTTCATCAAGAACACGTACCCGAATCGTGAGTGATCATCGATAAAGGTGATGAAGTAGCTATAGCCTCCTTGTGCAAGAGTTGACATTGGTCCACATACATCAGTATGTATTAGACCAAGCAATTCTCCCACTGGATTACCATTGTATAAAGTTCCGGTGCCATAAAGAACACCATTTAAAGTTATGTAACAGCAATTGTTACTAAAAATTAAATGATAACCGTTTTCATTCAAGCATAAAATAGATACAATGTTCTTTATTAATGAAGGAACAAAATAACAATTATCAAATTCTAAGACAAGTCCAGTTGGGAGCTTTAGCAAATATGTTCCGATGGCAACAGCAGCAATCTTTGCTCCATTTTCAACTCACAAATTCGCTTCTCCCTTGACGAGTCTTCTATTCCTTAGCCCATGTATGTCATTACATATATGTGAGCTACACCCAGTATCAAGTACCCAGGTGGACGAGGAAATAGAGTGACATTCAATAACGAAGATACCTGAAGAGGATGGGGCATCGGATGCCTTCTTCTTCAAGGACTCAAGATAAACTTTACAGTTTCTTCGCCAGTGACCATCCTTGCCGTAGTAATGGCAAGTGTCTTTTGGAGTCTTTTCAGTCTTTTTGGCCTTTTTCTTCTTTCCCTTATTCTGTTCTTTGGGCTTCCTCTTAGAGCCTTTCTTTGAGGAACCAACTAACAGTACCGTCTTCTGATCCTGCTTTACAGAAGGCTCTACAGTCTTCAGCAGGTTGAGCAACTCAGGAATGGTAGTCTCCAGCTTGTTCATCCGATAGTTCATCACAAATTGTGAGTAACTCTTGGGCAAACAATGCAGAATTAAGTCAACACTTAGTTCGTGATCCATTGCAAATCCGAGTGAGCCTAGTCGCTCAATGTACCCCAGCATCTTCAACACAAACTGTGAGACAGAAGTGCCTTCCTGCATCTTAGAGGTGAAGACGAGTCTGGAGACCTCGAACCTTTCGGATCTCGCCTGCTCGTCAAACAGCTCATGAAAATGGAAGATGATGGTATGAGCATCCATATGCTCATGCTGCTTTTGCAGCTCAGGTACCATAGCGGCCAACATGATGCAACTCGCAAGTTCATAATCGGCCACATGTTTCTGATAGGCTACTAACTGGTCTGGAGTTGCATCTTCTGGAGGAAGGTTGGGAAGTTGTTCTTCAAGGACATAAGCAAGCTTTTCTGCCTTGAGGACTATCCTCAGGTTTCGAAGTCAGTCCATGAAGTTTGGCCCAGTCAGCTTATTGGTGTCCAAAATAGAACGCAAATTCAGAGAATACATGATCAAGTGATTATCCTAGAAATACAAATGGAGCTTATGTGAGAAGAATGATAAAGAATGCATCAATATACATTAATTAAATCCTATTTATTTTTCAAATTGAATAACTCTTTTCATCAATTTGGGAGATCGTAGGAACATCTCTAAATAAGTTGATATCCAACCATAGATAAGAACAACCATGGCTAGAGTCCATCAAGTTATTCTTAGCTATGAAGGTAGGTAATTATACTGATTATATATTATACATATGTAACTATCACATAATGCTATCAACTAATTGAATGTTTGCATAAATCATTGGGTTGTTAACTCATTAACAAGTATGCAACAATATGCATAGCACCCAACTGCACCTCTCTTTGCATCGACCTTGGCTGTGGCACAACAAATCGATACTCCAAGCTTAAGGCTGACCCATTAATCAAGAAATAGTTTTAATATGGTTGGAGCTCATTCAACCGTTTAGTCAGGCTTGGATTTGTCCAACAACCAAAACTAAGGATTGACCTCTGACTCCAACTATATTAATCATAAACTAATTCCATGGTTTGAACATGTTGAGGTTCAAGCCGGGCATGGATGTGTCCATCAACCCAAACGAGAAACAAAACTCCAGTTCTAACCATATTAATGGAAGGTGTTGGCCTTAATATTTTGTAAGGGGTTTTGGGTCTCATCCTTTTCCTTTTAAGCACATTCATGACATATAATTATGTCATGTTCTAACGATTTCCTTAATAAAGTATGTATGTGACTTAATTTATCAAGTCTCATTAATTGAATTAGGAACCAAATTTCCTAATTCTAATTTCACACTTTATTCAAGGAATTGTTTTTGGAAACAATTTCCTAAATGGTCATAATCAATTTCAGAAATAATATGTTTAAGACTTTGATTTCTCTAAATCAAATCTTATTAAATTAAGAGACAGATTCCCTTAATTTAACCACATATTATTTTCATGAAAATCTAATTTAAGGAAATAAACTCTATAGGAAATAATTTTTCTTAATTAATTTTGGAGACAACAATATGTAAGAGCATCACCTCATAAATCAAACAAGAAAATTATCGTTTGAGAATCACCTCAAAAATTTCCAAGATTTGATCACATATTTTATTTATGTATAATTAATTACAACAAATTATTTACTTTGGGTGGCTCCCCGAGGCACTCCCCAAAGAAAAGAAATTTGTTGTAAATCTAATTTGGCCTGCTCCCCGAGGCATAATCAAATTAAACTTGACAATTAAAGAACTTGTTAATAATATAATTTGGATGGCTCCCCGAGGCCTACCCAAATCAATTTTAACAATTCATATTCAAAATAAGAAATTAAATTATAACAACTAACTTTAATTTGGGTGGCTCCCCGAGGTACTCCCCAAAGTAAAGAATTTTGTTAATAATTTAAAAACCAATTTGAATTTAATTGTCAATTAATATTTCCATAAAATGTATAGACTTTCATGAAAAGAAAGTGCCCACAATTACAAGCTTTCCATAAATGGAAAGTTTCCAAAATTACATACAAACGTGGTCGTCAGTCGTCGTTGTCGGTCGTCAGCCGCCAATCTTTGATTACATTACAAGATGGATTACCCCTCACCAAATGCAGCCTATGGTTATCAAAGATTACATACAACTCGTTACCAAACATAGTAATGTAATATTAATTACATTACATTACATTACAAATTTATTACATTACAGACTCAATTACATTACCCCCTACCAAACGCAGCCTAAGCAAGACCAGAGAAAGTCCAAACAATTCTGGAGGACCAAATGTTTGGCAGATAAGTGAGGTAAGTCATTGGAAGAGCGAAATGTTGGGATCTTGTGCTCAAAACAAACAAATCACGTAGAGGAAAAACAAGATCCTTTCGAGCGATTCATGCGAAAAATCCGTACAATGTTCTATCTAAAGGAATTATACATTCGATGTATGCCCTTAGCATATCCCGTAAATCCTTGGTTCGTCAGATCTCAACACGTTCAAAAAATATCCATGCCTCTAATAGTATCCACACGAACACAATCTCGATCTCAGAGATAAACCACCTTAGTTGTGCTAGCAACTTGAGATGGTTCACACAAAATCACCAAAAACACCAAATAGAGGTTTCGGCCAAGAAGATAGAGAGGAGGAATTAAGAAGAGATGAAAATGGCTTAGTTCATTTTCGAAAATGAACAAGATGTAGGATCGTAAAGAGAGATAGAGGGGGGTGAATATCGCATTCGAGAAATTGATTCGGATTTAAATCGAGTTTACGCAACAGAAAAGTAAACACAAGTAAAACAATCGCTGACGCTTTTGTTTTTACTTAGTTCGAAGTCAGTGATGGCTCCTACTCTAAGGTCCACGGTCATTGACTATTTACTTTAGGCAATTCTATAATTTGTGAATGATTTACAAGTATGCAATTTTAAGTACAGAAAAAGTCAGTAAATATACCAACAATTTAATTAAAAAGGAAAGTGGTGCGTCGTTGTCGGAGCAACATTTCGTTGTCTCTGGATTGCTTCGAAGCAATAAACGTGAGCACAAGAGCAGTAGAAAGTTGATCCTTGAAGTCTCTGGTCGAACCCCCTTATAAAGGGGCATACGAGTGCCCGAGTGCCTATAGGGGCGCATGTGTTGCTACGATCCAGCTACGCCCTAATTTGTTGCTTGGTCCAAACCTTATCCATCTCAGGTGCCTGACAGCTTCTGGGCGCCTGTGTTGCTGACGTGGCGGCTCCAACCATCATACACCAACTTAGCCTCGCCTAGGCTAACTCACAGGTATACAGGCGCCTATGTCCTTGGGCGCCCGAGACCTCTCAGGCGCCTGTGTTTTTGGGCTCCCGAGACCCTCCAAGTGCCTTAGTTGCAACACAGAGTTAGTTCAAGCAACAATAACATGTAGAGTAAATGCATGCACAACAGCCAATGTTGTCCGATCCTGACTTCAAGTTTCAACTAAAACCCTAGGTCAAATCGACGCTTATTGTTCCCTCTTCTAGGGAACGCATCCTCACCTATTCCACTCTGAAGAAGTTACCTATTCCCAACTGACACCTCCAGTTGGACTTTTGCTTGGCCTCTGAAGATTCCGGATCTCAAGACATCCGTACCTCGACCCGTCCTTACTTTTGTCCATTGTCCTCGGTCGGCTAAGACTCCTGCCCGATCTTCCGGATCAAGACTTCGGTGCCCAACTCCCGGTCAGGTCTGTTGGGACCGGGTGCATGCCGACGCCTACACGTATTGTAATTGTTACATAATTACATGCAGCGGAAACAAAAACATGAATAATTTCCTAAATTATTCTAACACATATCCTAAGCATGCAATGTGTTCACATAATCGTAATATAAAATTTTTGCAGAAAAGGAAATTACTCTACGAATTACCTTGCGTAACTTGGAAGATGGGACGAGATCCAACCGTTAGCGTCCCTTGAAAGCTCCACCTCTATTCATATCCACACCGAGTATCGTCGGGATGACTTCGCTAAGCCACGAGTTTCGTGTTCACGAGAACTACTAGATTCTCCGTGAACACGACGAAAACCGAGAGAGTAATCAAATCGAAAGACTCACCACCAAGGTTGGTCGAAGAGGAAGATCGTTGCAAGGAAGAACTTCATCGCCTTGATGCTTCTTCTTGTGCTCACGGCAAGAAGAAAGAAGGAGGGCCTATGGCCGGCCAAGAGAGAGGGAGAGAAGAAGAGGAGAGAGCCCAAGCAATTCTTGGATCGATCATCTTCCATGGCACCCCTTGGGTCCTTTATATAGGGAGAGGTTTCTTAATACCCAAGCAAACCTCTCTTTGATTATGGAATAATTTCTCAATCAATCCATAATCAAGGCTCTTTTTCTTTTGGCATGATTATATAAAATTTATAAAATAAACCAACCATTGGTTCATTATATAAAAATTTATAAAACAAACCAACCATTGGTTCATTATAAAAATTTATATATATAAAATTTATATAACCTTTTATAAAATAAACCAACCTTTGGTCTATTTTATAAAACAAACCAAAATAGCCTTATCCTCTTATGGTGGTGGTCGACCATGACAAGAAGAGAGGAGCCCCCTTCTTGGTCAGCCCATCTAACCCTAATTGGATCAAATCCCTTAATGAATTAAACTTATTTAATTCACCCATTAAGTCTTTAAAAGACTTAGCCATTCTATGCTTCCGATGTGTCTGAAATAAATTCAATTTTGACTATTGTTTGGACTTACCAAAAATAGTCTATCTCGATTGGAGAATCCAATTCTAAACTCATTTTAAATCCTTCGAATTACTCGTTATGCGTGTGACCAAATAGGCTTTCAATTTATGTTGGCCGTCCATAATTAACTAATTAATTATAGAACGATCATGAGTAGCACCTAGTAGTATATCATGATCCCCAATTAATTGAAAGATCAATGGTTGACCTCAGAAATAATTCTGAAACCCTTCAGCAGCTATAATGAATCGTGCCCCATTCCCTTCACCATCTTATACCCTCTTGGTTCAGGACATGGTCTATGTGTCTCAACCCCCACTAGGCTGACTATGTCACACCTAGCCCAAGTAACGTTTCCTCGTCCAATGGATTCTAATTACTCTCATGTATTTAAGAGATTCATACTCTGAACATGTCATGCTCTGGCCAGAGGCTTCGAGTAATAATCCGACGATAGGCCTCGGGTATACATCTCCTCGCAAGAAGTGGTGAATCCTTTGTTGGATGTTCAAACATCATCGGACACTTCGGCTTATACTCAATCATCCTGGGTCCACACCTCCTTAGAGATGCTTGCTTAAGATGTCAAAATATAAGTCTCCATGACCAAGATGACTTGAACACCGCAAGTCAAAGGAACATTGCACTTAAGCTGCAGTAAGAACTTCACTGACATATCTATATGTAGACTACCATATGAAGTTTTACAGCCAGTCACTCCAATGAACTAGTTCCCTTAACTAGCATTCATGTTTATCTCCGGACATCTCCATGTCACCAGCCAGTGAGAATCATCTGATTAGAGAATAACCCATGCTAGTCTTAACAGAATTGATAGTGTCTGTATTTATCAATTCATCAACTAGGGACAATTTCAATACTTCACAATTGCACATGTAGAGATAATCACTAGTTGTGAATTCATCACAAATTCTCTCATGCTGTGAATTGTATTGCGGACATTCAGTAAATGAGCTTAAGATCTTAATCAAATAATCATGTATACTCAAATAGTGAATATTCATTTATTAAAAAAATAAATGATTACAATCATAAGGCGATTGCCTTAAGACACTTCTCTCATGTCACTAACAAGGTCTTCATGCCTAGTCATCCGAACCAGGTCTTCGTGTCCAACTTCACTCACCAGCTCTTCGGTACCCAATCCTAAGTCATGTCTTCGTGCTCAATCCTTCAGATCATGACTTCACCTAGTTACACTAGGACATTCCTGTACACTCAGTGTAACTGATTAGAACAAAAAATATACTTAACTTTGAACCCTTTGCCATTATCAAAATAAGGTAATCTGATGCTTCCGACACCAACACAAGAGAGATTTTATATTCATCCAATGAATACCAAGGATTTTTGCTCCTTGAGCTTCTCTTGATTTTAATGTCAATAAAACTCAATAAATACCCAAAACTCTTAGTATTCATTTTGGCTTTTCATCTTCTCTTCATCCAATGAAGAGAATAACTCTTGGTATTCCTCTTTAATAAATTCATTGAACCTTTTAATGAATTATTAACTCATCTTAAATAATTGAGTCTAATCTAAATAAGTCTAACTCGGATTAGACTCAATTCCATAATTCAATTGAATTCACATAAGTCTAACTCAATTAATCTAATTTCGGATCACATTTTAGTCAAACTAAAATCAACTTATCTCCAAAATATCGTGTCCTTTATGTGTGACCTAATAGGTTCTCGTAACATTGATAATGTATCTAAACCACTTTAGATAGATAAACAATGAGCGACATCTAGTAATACATCATTGCTACCCAAGTGACGAGAATATCAAGATCCGACATAACCATTCTGTGTCTATTATAATGTATGACTTTGTCCTTCTATCCTCAATATCTAGATTGATCAATGAGGCATAGACCATGTTATCCTCTAATCAATCTTTGTGTTTCTTGATCCTCAAGTAGACTCATTCAATCAAATAAGCTCAATATCTTATATTGACTCATTTGAGTATGACCATGCATTTTAGTAGTCCTACTCGATCAAGAGACTCAAAGATATCACTCCTGTCATATAGGAGGGGTATATCTCATCTATATCACCCACATTCCTTTGCATAATTTGTTGCATACCCAGTGATCGACTTTATAGTTCACTCTATTACAGGTGACGTTTGACGATACCAAAGTATACAACTCCTTATGTAAGGAACCGTAGTGACTTCAGGTCTAAGGACTATTCATATCAATAGTCACTATGAGAAAGTGTATGACACTCATATAACGATCCATGAAGTTTCTCATCGCGGGTCAATTCACTATATATTCTCTAATATATACTCATGTGTCAACTTGATATCCCATATTCATGACTTGAGAGATCAAGTCATCAATTGACCTACATGCTAATCTCAACGCATTAATTTCGTCCTTGAATATTAATGCTTGACTAGGAATAGTTAAGAGTAATATTCTCTATATCATCTCACTATCAATTCAACTAATTGATATGATATAGATTAGAACCTACTACCCAAGGACATTATTATACTTATTCATTTGGCACAAACATGAATTAAATATAATAACCAAACTTTGCATTTATTAATAGAATATGATACAAAATGTTCCCTAGTCAATCATCTCATAATTGACTTTAGAGCTAATATTAACACAAAATCCAATGAGGACGAGTCCCCGGTTAGGATTTTATGTGTGGTCCAACTTAGAACCATTTTGGAGCTCTAAACTGAGACTTTGACTAGATCCTGGTCTTGGGAAGATGCGGTCTCTGTAATACTAAGTCTATTTTTTCTATTCTATACTTGTGCTAACATTGTTTTGTAGAGTATAATTTATTCTAGACTAACATTGTTTTAAGGGTTGTTTCTGTAAAATTCTTCTCGGATGAACAGTAGACGAGGCACCTCAAGTTGTACCTGAGGCAGCTCAGTTCAGTTTGGAGGTGCCTTAGATGGTTGAAGGCGCCTCTGAGTGGATAAGCACCGAGATAAGTTTTCAGCATCTGAGGTGTCTCAGTTTGGATCCGAGATGCACCTCACTTTGGATCTAAGGTGCATTCCAGAGGATAAGCAGAGATGACTTCGAATTTGATACAGTCTTCAGATTCAAGGCGCCTTAGTTGGGAATTGAGACGCCTCTACTACTCTACTCTATAAAAGCACAGCGAACACAAGCTTCAAGTGATCACTTCTACACTTCGTTCTTAAGCTCTGGCGATCATTTTGCTTCCTTGTCTTTATGTTGCGACATTGCTATGACTTGACTATGATGGACCATCATTGGAAGACTGACATCAACACACGCGCACTCGCATCTAGATATTCAAATTGTGTTGGTAACGCTTTATATTTCTGTACTTATTTTTATATTTGTTATTAGGACAGTGTAGGGTGTTACACTGTGCCTATCTCTCTGTACTTGTCTACTCTACTGAGAGTTTACTGGTAGAGAGATTAGTGGATTGGCCGTCGTAAAAGTCCAACTGACATGGGGCTTGGATTAGCAGTCATCTAAGGCTTCGAACCAAGTAAATCTTAGTGTTTGCGTGTGTTTTGACTTGTGCTTTTTATTCGTTTTATTTTCCACTGTGAAAGCACTTTCTTTAATTCCAAAGTTTTTTAAAAATACACATGATTCACCCCCCCCCCCCACCTCTCACATGCAACTAATCCGACTGTCTTTGTAGGCAATCAAGGGACCACGGACTCAAGTCGGATTGATCCAAATTAGGCTTAATTGTTGGTTTAAATGAGGAGATCCGATCTAAAGCCATCTAGACCGTTCATCCAAGTTTCGAGAAGATTTGAGCCATCTTCCATCAAGCTTTTGTTAGTAATATGAGAGAAGTGTCCTAAGGCAATCGCCTTATGATTGTAAATATTTATTTTAATAAATAAAAATTCACTATTTGAGTATACATGTTTGTGTATTTGATTGGGATCTTAAACTCATTTACTGAATGTCCGCAATACAATTCACAGCATGAGAGAATTTGTGATGAATTCACAACTAGTGATTATCTCTACATGTGCAATTGTGAAGTATTGAAATTGTCCCTAGTCGATGAATTGATAAATACGGACACTATCAATTCTGTTGAGACTAGCATGGGTTATTCTCTAATCAGCTGATTCTCACTGGCTGGTGACATTGGGATGTCCGGAGATAAACATGAATGCTAGTTAAGGGAACTAGTTCATTGAAGTGACTGGCTGTAAAACTTCACATGGTAGTCTATATATAGACATGTCAGTGAAGTTCTTACCGCAGCATAAGTGCGATATTCCTTTGACTTGCGGTGTTCAAGTCATCTTGGTCATGGAGACTTATACTTTAACATCTTAAGCAAGCATCTCCAAGGAGGTGTGGACCCAGGATGGTTGGGTATAAGCCGAAGTGCCCGAAGATGTTTGAACAGCCTACAAAGGATTCACCACTCCTGGCGAGGAGATGTATACCCAAGGCCTATCGTCGGATTGTTACTCAAAGCCTCTGACCAGAGCATGACATGTTTAGAGTATGAGTCTCTTAAATACATGAGAGTAATTAGAAATCCAAAGGACGAGAGAACGTTACTTGGGCTAGGTGTGACGTAGTCAGCCTAGTGGGGACTGACACACACAGACCATGTCCTGAACCAAGTGGGTATAAGATGGTGAAGGGAATGAGGCACGATTCATTAGAGCTGCTGAAGGGTTTCAGAATTATTTCTGAGGTCAACCGTTGATCATTCGATTAACTGGGGATCATGATGTACTACTAGGTTCCACTCATGATCGTTCTATAATTGGTTAATTATAGACGGCCAACATAAATCGAAAGCCTATTTAGTCACACGCACTACGAGTAATCCGAGGTATTTAAAACGAGTTGAAAATTAGATTTTTCGATCAAGAGAAATAAGTCGAATCTGAATTTATCAGAGGCGCATCGGAAGCTTAAAATGGCTAAGTCTTTTGAAGTCTTATTGAGCGAATTAAATGAGTTTAATTCGCGAGGAGGCGGCTTGGTTTGGCCGGCCAAAGAGGGTCCCCACTCTCTTTGGTTTGGCCGGCCACCACAAGGAGAGAAACCAATTTATTTGGTTTAAATTATAAAATAAATCAAGCGCGATTTGTTTTATAAAATTATGAATAAATAAATTTATATAAAGAGATTTATATAAAGAAATTTATGATAAGAAAATTTATATAATAAATTTATTCTTTTTATGGAAATTAAAATGAACCATGGATTGATTTATTTTATTTTATAAAATGAATTATGAATTGATTTTTCCATGATAAGAAAAATTTATAAAATAAATTTCTTGTAAATTTTATTACATAATAAAAGGAGAGATAGGTTTGTTTTTATTATAAATTTAGTTATAATAAAACTTAGCATAACGGAATAATTCATAAGAAAATTTATAGGATAAATTTCTTATGAAAATTTATTCCGTTAAAAGGGGGACTTGGCGATGGAGAGACTACTATATAAAGGAACCAAGGCAAGGCTTGAATTCCAATCAAGAGATAAAGCAGCAAGCTCTCTCTCTCTCTCTTATTCTCTCCCTCTATCTCTCTAGGGTCGGCACCCCTTTCTCTCTCTAGGGCCGGCGCACCTTTCTCTCTCTAGGGTCGGCGCCCTCTCTCCTCCCCTAGGGCCGGCGCACCGCCTATGGTTGCCGTGAGCCTCCTCCACCAAGAAGGTGCCAAAGAAGAAGAAGAAGCGGGTCGCGACTCCCTCCTTCCCTTCCCCGGAATCTTGATTCCGTCACTTGGTGGTTAGTTTCCATCTCTCTCTCTTGATATTCTAGTTGTGCCTTTGGAGTATCTAGTAGTTCTCGTCGGCACAAAACTCATGGCTTTGCGAAGTCATACCGAAGAGAACTCGGCGTGGATGCGAATAGAGGCGGAGCTTCCAAGGGACGCTACGGTTGGATCTCGTCCCTTACTTCGAGTTACGCGAGGTATTGAGTAAATTAGTTTACTTTCTGTAAAATTTTAATTTATGATCATGTCCACACATCATAAGGTTGCATGCTAGATACGTGGTTAAAAATAATTTGAGAAATTATTTATGCTAATTCTTCCGCTGCACGTAATTATTTTTAAAAATTACGAACCCGTATCCATGTCAACATGCACCCGGTCCCAACAGTGGTATCAGAGCCGATTAGTGTTCGACATAATCATATAATTGTTTTGCGGAAAACTTTGTCATGATCTCAATTTTGCAAAATTTTCCAATTATGGAAACTTTCCAATTATGATAAATTTTAGATTTAGGAATTTCAAAGTTTGGAAATCCTCATGAAATTTAGCAAACTTTTGAAATATCCTAATTTCTGAAATTTTATGATAATTGTGAAATCTTCCCATTTTTGGAAACTTTCTAACTTTGGAAATTTCCTATTTTGGAAATTTTTCAATTTTAGAAATATGTAAGTTTTCTTTTAACCAGAAACTTACAATTATTCTGAAAACCTATTATGAAATCTCGAAATTTTGGGCACTTTCTTTCAGGAAAGTCTAGACAAATTTTTGGATCATTAATTGACAATTAAATTCGAATTGGTTTTAAATTATTAACAAAATTCTTTATTTTGGATTAAGCCTCGGGGAGCCGTCCAATTTAAAGTTAGTTGTTGTAATTTAATTTCCCATTTTGAATAAAATTGTCATGTTTAATTTGGTTACGCCTCGGGGAGCGGACCAAATTAGATTTACAACAAATTCTTTTTTTTGGGTATCTGAGCCTCGGGGAGCCACCCAAAGAAAATAATTTGTTGAAATTAATAAATCCATAAATAAAATATGTAATCAAATCTTGGAAATTTTGAGGTGATTCTCAAACGATAATTTCCTTATTTGATTTAAGAGATGATGCTCTTACATATTGTTGTCTCCAAAATTAATTAGGAAAATGGTTTCCTATAGAGTTTTCTTAAATAAGATTTTCATGAAAATAATATGTGGTTGAATTAAGGGAATCTGTCTCTTAATTTAATAAGATTTGATTTAGAGAAATCAAAGTCTTAAACATATTATTTCTGAAATTGATTATGACAATTTAGGAAATTATTTCCCAAAACAATTTCTTGAATAAAGTATGAAATTAGAATTAGGAAATCCGATTCCTAATTCAATTAATGAGACTTGATAAATTAAGTCACATACATACTTTATTAAGGAAATCGTTAGTACATAACATAATTATATGTCATGAATGTGCTTAGAAAAGAAAGGATGAGACCCAAAACCCCTTACAAAATATTAAGGCCAACACCTTCCATTAATATGGTTAGAACGGAGTTTTGTTTCTCGTTTGGGTTGATGGACACATCCATACCCGGCTTGAACCTCAACATGTTCAAACCATGGAATTAGTTTATGATTAATATAGTTGGAGTCAGAGGTCAATCCTTAGTTTTGGTTGTTGGACACATCCAAGCCTGACTAAACGGTTGAATGAGCTCCAACCATATTAAAACTATTTCTTGATTAATGGGTCAGCCTTAAGCTTGGAGCATCGATTTGTTGTGCCACAGCCAAGGTCGATGTAAAGAGAGGTGCAGTTGGGTGCTATGTATAATGTTCCATACTTGTTAATGAGTTAACAACCCAATGATTTATGCAAACATTCAATTAGTTGATAGCATAAAGTGATAGTTACATATATGCGATGTGTAATCGGTATAATTACCTACTTTCATAGCTAAGAATAACTTGATGGCCACAGCCATGGTTGTTCTTATCTATGGTTGGATATCAACCTATTTGGAGATGCTCCTACGATCTCCCGAATTGATAAAAAGGGTTATTCAATTCGAAAAATAAATAGGATTTAATTAATGTATATTGATGCATTCATTATCATTCTTCTCACATAATCTCAATTTATATTTCTAGGATAATCACTCGATCATGTCTTGTCTGAATTTGCGTTCCATTTTGGACACCAATAAGTTAAGGACAAAAGGATTGAAAAGGCACCAAAAGACACTTGCCATCACTGTGGCAAGGAGGGCCACTGGCGAAGAAACTGTAAGGTTTATCTTGAGTCCTTGAAGAAGAAGGCATCCGATGCCCCATCCTCTTCAGGCATCTTCGTTATTGAATGTCACTCTATTTCCTCGTACACCTGGGTACTTGATACTGGGTGTAGCTCACATATATGTAATGACATACAAGGGCTAAGGAATAGAAGAAGACTCGTCAAGGGAGAAGCGAATTTGCGAGTTGGAAATGGAGCAAAATTGCTGTTGTTGCCATCGGAACATATTTGCTAAAGCTCCCTACTGGACGTGTCTTATAATTGGATAATTGTTATTTTGTTCCTTCATTAATAAAGAACATTGTATCTATTTCATGTTTGAATGAATAGGGTCATTATTTAACTTTTAGTAACAATTGTTGTTACATAATTTTAAATGGCGTTCTTTATGGGAATGGAACTTTATGCAATGGTATCTACACGTTAGATTTATCCGGTGACGTTTTCAATATCGAAGTTAGCAACAAACGTGCTCGAATAGATAATCGAATAGACTCCTACACGTGGCATTGTTGTCTTGGCCATGTAAGTAAGAAACGCATGACCAAATTACACCGATGTGGAATTTTGGAATCATTTGAACCCGGTTCATTTGATACATGCGAATCATGCTTAAAAGGCAAGATGACCAAATTACCCTTTTCCGGAAAAGGTAATCCAGTGGGAGAATTGCATGGTCTAATACATAATGATGTATGTGGACCAATGTCAACTCTTGCACAAGGAGGCTATAGCTACTTCATCACCTTTATCGATGATCACTCACGATTCGGATATGTGTTCTTGATGAAACACAAATCTGAAGCTTTTGAGAAATTCAAAGAGTTCAGAAATGAAGTAGAGAAACAGCTTGGCAAAAGTATTAAGATACTTCGATCCGATCGGGGTGGTGAATACTTAAGTCAAGAGTTTCAAGATTATCTTAGGGACAATGGGATATTATCTCAATGGACTCCGCCGTATACACCACAGCATAATGGTGTATCTGAGAGGCATAACCGAACCCTGATGGACATGGTTAGATCTATGATGAATCATGCAACTCTTCCAAAATCCTTTTGGGGCTATGCACTTAAGACAGCTGTTTACTTGCTAAACAGAGTCCCGACCAAGGTAGTCTCTACTACTCCATATGAGAGGTGGAATAGTAAGAAACCCCACTTAACTCACCTTAAGGTATGGGGTTGTCCTGCTTATGTGAAGCGGACTGTATCAGACAAATTGGATGCTAAGTCTGATAAATGTCTATTTATTGGATACCCTAAGGAAACAAAGGGTTACCAATTCTATCATCCCTTGGAACAAAAGGTATTTGTTTCAAGGCATGCTGTATTTCTGGAAAAGGAATTTCTTTTACAAGAAAACAGTGGGAGTGGCATTGAACTTGATGAAGTTCAAGAAACTCCAATAGACATTGCAGAGACACCTAGTCTAGACCCACAACCAATAACTCATAATGATGAGCTATCAGTTGAACCTAAAACAACACCACCTCTTCGTAGGTCTGATAGGACACACAATATTCCAGAGAGATACGGATTTCTCATAAGTGAATCGAACAACGTGTTATTCATAAGCGATGACGAACCTATCAGTTATGAAGATGTTCTGAAAAGTTCAGAAAGGGACAAATGGCTTGAAGCCATGAAGTCGGAAATGGATTCCATGTACGAAAATCAAGTATGGGACTTGGTTAACCCACCTGAAGGGATTAAACCCATAGGGTGCAAGTGGGTTTTCAAGAAGAAAACCGACATGGAAGGTAATGTTGTTACCTTTAAGGCTAGATTAGTGGCAAAAGGTTATCGTCAGAAAGAAGGAATTGATTATGACAAAACCTATTCGCTAGTAGCTATGCTTAAATCCATTCGGATGCTCCTAGCCATAGCAGCTCATCATGATTATGAGATATGGCAAATGGATGTGAAAACAGCTTTCCTTAATGGAAACCTGCTTGAGGATATATACATGATACAACCTGAAGGTTTCACATCGGTTGATAAAACCAAAGTATGCAAGCTTCGACGATCCATATATGGACTGAAGCAAGCATCCAGGAGCTGGAACATCCGTTTTGATGAGATAATCAAAGAGTTTGATTTCTCACAAAATCCTGACGAACCTTGTGTGTACAAGAAGGTTAGTGGGAGTGCAGTCGTATTCCTAGTATTATATGTCGATGACATATTACTTATAGGAAACGATATATCAGTCTTACAGACAGTTAAAATTTGGTTGTCCAAAACTTTCTCCATGAAAGACCTGGGAGAAGCAACCTATATCCTTGGGATTAGAATATATAGAGATAGATCAAAACGGTTGCATGGTCTTTCGCAGTCTACATATATAGACCGAGTGGTAAAAAGGTTTAGCATGTCGGAATCCAAGAAAGGTTACCTTCCCATCAAGCATGGGATCAACCTTTCAATGTTTATGTGTCCGTGCACAGAAGACGAGAGGATATGCATGAATAAGATTCTTTATGCATCTGCAATAGGATCTATCATGTATGCTATGTTATGTACTAAGCCCGATGTATCATATGCTCTGAGCGTCACGAACAGATACCAGTCTGATCCAGGAATGGATCATTGGGCGGCTGTCAAGACAATCCTTAAGTACTTAAGAAGAACTAAGGATGTGTTCCTAATATATGGAGAAGGAGATATGGTGATACGTGGGTATACAGATGCCAGTTTCCAGACAGATAAGGATGACTCCAAATCTCAGTCTGGATACGTATTTACTTTGAATGGAGGCGCAATAAGTTGGAAGAGTTCCAAACAAGACACCGTAGCGAATTCTACCACGGAAGCGGAATATATCGCAGCTTCGGAAGCAGCAAAGGAAGTAGTCTGGATCAAGAAGTTTGTCTCCGAACTTGGTATGGTTTCAACCATTGATGAAACAGTGCCGGTTTACTGCGACAACAATGGAGCTATTGCACAAGCAAAGGAACCAAGGTCTCATCAGCGATCCAAACACGTGCTTCGCCGCTATCATCTGATCACAGAGATTATAAGTAGGAATGATATACAAATTGAGAAAATTCCCACTGAAAGGAATTTAGCGGATCCTTTAACTAAGGCCTTGCCTCAAAGTAAGTTTGAGGGTCATGTTAGAGCCTGTGGTATTGGATACCGTAGCGATTGGCATTAGGCCAAGTGGGAGTTTGTTAGTAATATGAGAGAAGTGTCCTAAGGCAATCGCCTTATAATTGTAAACATTTATTTTAATAAATGAAAATTCACTATTTGAGTATACATGTTTGTGTATGTGATTGTGATCTTAAACTCATTTACTGAATGTCCGCAATACAATTCACAGCATGAGAGAATTTGTGATGAATTCACAACTAGTGATTATCTCTACATGTGCAATTGTGAAGTATTGAAATTGTCCCTAGTCGATGAATTGATAAATACGGACACTATCAATTCTGTTGAGACTAACATGGGTTATTCTCTAATCAGCTGATTCTCACTGGCTGGTGACATTGGGATGTCCGGAGATAAACATGAATGCTAGTTAAGAGAACTAGTTCATTGGAGTGACTGGCTGTAAAACTTCACATGGTAGTCTATATATAGACATGTCAGTGAAGTTCTTACCGCAGCTTAAGTGCGATGTTCCTTTGACTTGCGGTGTTCAAGTCATCTTGGTCATGGAGACTTATACTTTAACATCTTAAGCAAGCATCTCCAAGGAGGTGTGGACCCAGGATGGTTGGGTATAAGCCGAAGTGCCCGAAGATGTTTGAACAGCCTACAAAGGATTCACCACTCCTTGCGAGGAGATGTATACACAAGGCCTATCGTCGATTGTTACTCAATGCCTCTGGCCAGAGCATGACATGTTTAGAGTATGAGTCTCTTAAATACATGAGAGTAATTAGAAATCCAAAGGACGAGAGAACGTTACTTGGGCTAGGTGTGACGTAGTCAGCCTAGTGGGGACTGACACACACAGACCATGTCCTGAACCAAGTGGGTATAAGATGGTGAAGGGAATGAGGCACGATTCATTAGAGCTGCTGAAGGGTTTCAGAATTATTTCTGAGGTCAACCGTTGATCTTTCGATTAATTGGGGATCATGATGTACTACTAGGTGCCACTCATGATCGTTCTATAATTGGTTAATTATAGACGGTCAACATAAATCGAAAGCCTATTTAGTCACACGCACTACGAGTAATCCGAGGGATTTAAAACGAGTTGAAAATTGGATTTTCCGATCAAGAGAAATAAGTCGAATCTGAATTTATCAGAGGCGCATCGGAAGCTTAAAATGGCTAAGTCTTTTGAAGTTTTATTGGGCAAATTAAATGAGTTTAATTCGCGAGGAGGCGGCTTGGTTTGGCCGGCCAAAGAGGGTCCCCATCCTCTTTGGTTTGGGCGGCCACCACAAGGAGAGAAACCAATTTATTTGATTTAAATTATAAAATAAATCAAGCGCAATTTGTTTTATAAAATTATGGATAAATAAATTTATATAAAGAGATTTATATAAAGAAATTTATGATAAGAAAATTTATATAATAAATTTATTTTTTTTATGGAAATTAAAATGAACCATGGATTGATTTATTTTATTTTATAAAATCAATTATGAATTAATTTTTCCATGATAAGAAAAATTTATATAATAAATTTCTTGTAATTTTATCCATAATAAAGAGAGATATGTTTGTTTTTATTATAAATTTAGTTATAATAAAACTTAGCATAACGGAATAATTCATAAGAAAATTTATAGGATAAATTTCTTATGAAAATTTATTTCCGTTAAAAGGGAGACTTGGCAATGGAGAGGCTACTATATAAAGGAACCAAGGCAAGGCTTGAATTCCAATCAAGAGATAAAGTAGCAAGCTCTCTCTCTCTCTCTTATTCTCTCCCTCTCTCTCTAGGGCCGGCGCCCCTTTCTCTCTCTAGGGCCGGCGCCCTCTCTCCTCCCCTAGGGCCGGCGCACCGCCTAGGTTGCCGTGAGCCTCCCTCCACCAAGAAGGTGCCAAAGAAGAAAAGAAGCGGGTCGCGACTCCCTCCTTCCCTTCCCCGAATCTTGATCCGTTACTTGGTGGTTAGTTTTCATCTCTCTCTCTTGATATTCTAGTTGTGCCTTTGGAGTATCTAGTA